>JARFJB010001017.1:0-42500 GCA_036346205.1 Vesta saturnalis | reverse complement strand
GGCGCCGGCGTTTAGGCCATTTGTGCGCCGAGACACTTCGACGCGAAGGTTTTGGGCGCGAGACCCTTGGGTGCAAGAAAATTAATAAAATTCATAATATATTTTCTAAAGAAATATGTATTATCTTTCAAACATACATATACAATGATATAAATAACAAGTAAACTAATTACGGATTCATTTCGTAATTGTGGGAAATAGCTTTCAAAAATTCAATAATACATGTTTCCATTGTTATTGTTTACATCGATTGCTATTATGTTCAACCAGATTTTCTATTCTTGTATCAGCTTGGATAAATTGTCGCTTTCTTGGACTTGGCTAGTTCCCCGCAAGTAGCCGCTTATAAGCAACATCTCTCCCGCGTTGAACAGTTTCCAGGCTATTGATAAATTTCCAAATGGTTGGATGGTTCTTCGACAGCCCTGCTTCTAGTCCGCCGTGGGCGACCTCGGCGTGGTTGTTTGTCATTGTTCGTGAGTACCATATTATGTACCGACCACAACACTGGCAGAAATATTGCTTGACGTACTCCGGTTCCCCTCCTATTTGGACGTCCTAAATATGCATCCTCAAACCATTGTAATGTGGGCTCTAGCTCTGGAGGCAATACAGTTGATAATTGGTCGATAGCTACATCCAAATGGTCCATCGGTAGAAATGAAAAAGATGTTATTATGCGCGCATTAACAGCAAAATCAGTGTCAAGCTCATTCAAGTGTTCCAAATGTTTTCGCAGGTTCTTCGTCAAATGAAACAAACAACCCATTATTTCTGCATCAGAAAAAGCCTTCTTGGAGGATTTGACGGCTGTCAATTTAAAATCGCAGGAGATTTTTCTGGGGTGTAGATTCGGCTAAAGATTCTTTAAAAGCTCTATCATTTTTGTATATGTTCTTGTTTGCATAAACTACGGGATGAACTGCATTAAATCTTTCAGCCATTTTTACGTATACTTGATAGAACAACGGTGGTGTAATTAAAAATGTTCCATCAATGAACCAGTTGCCGGAATGTTGCAAGACCTGAAATTTTTAGTTTTTTGCTTATATCAATGTTCTCAATTTGTTGATTCGTTTAAAATGTAAGAAAATGCTTACATCGCCTATGGTTTCTTTCTCGCCCAAATGTTAAGATTCTTTGAGGTTCTGCTCCGCTGTCACGCTAATAAAATGTTCTCTGCTTTTCTACATACATCATATGTCTTGACTTCACCAGAAGGTCTTCTACTCGTAGTGAAGTTGCGGGTGCAACCTTTACATTGTTTCTTTTCCTGAGAACCATTTTTTTTCAAAGCATTCGAAGCTGTTAAATTTACTTGTGCTGCCTGCGACAAGTTTGCTTCGCTAAGACACACATTAAAGATTTGCGATGTTGGTTCCATTATTCCAACAGCACGAGTTTTTATTGCACTGCAAACCACCCTGTTTTCTATATTTGCCGGATTACTGTCATGTGAATGGTTATGTAATTCATTCACAATAACGCCGTCTAAGGTATGAAGAATACGCTTACAACCTTAATTTTTTATTTCACAGCGCCAAATTTTTTTTGTTTTACGCGCACTAAATTGGTCAAAGACGTAGCAGTAACTAATACTAAACTGCTGGCCACTCGAACTTTACACATAGTGATTTTTAGGCAAAATTTAAAGTTAAATATTTTCAATAGGAATGCAAAAAAGCGGCTTACAATTTTTTTTCGGATTAAGGTGCATGACGTATATTTATCGTAGGACCATAGGTTTATTATATACGGGGTGATCAATGAAGTCATGTAAAAAATCAAAAAGTTTGTATAAGTGAAATTTCCGCAAAAAAATTTTTTGGTCGTTGCAATATGGTTCGTTTCTAAGGTAACATCAATATCTCTAGACGTTTTTGTCAGTTTTTGGATTAAGGCCCTTAGGCCTTGCACACACTACTCAACATAAAATTTGGGTAGAAAAATTTTTAAAATGCTATAACTTGACATTACATTGACGGTTCTTGATGATTTTTGCGGATTTGAAATACTTGTTTCACGTAAATTTTCTCTGATCTAAGCATTTTATTTGAGGTTTGAAATTTACACATTATACCGGGTCGATAATAAACAAAAACGTAGCGACAAGAACAAGTTTATTACATTATATTCTAAAATATACAAGAATGGTTAACAACGGCCAAAAGACAATTCTTAAAAAATTTATAATTCTAAACTTAATTTAAAGGTTCTTGCAACACCTAAAAAAACACGGTGTACTGTAATAACAAAGATTAGGTATGTATGAATAGGGATACCTAGTGGTAATTGGTATTAGTAATTTTTAATAAATAAAAAAAAATTAGCCTGAAAAACATAAATTGTCTGTTCATTAAGTTTTGTTTTTAATCCACTGCATCAAAGATGGGAATTGCAACCTTACATTTTCGGAGTTTACAATGAAATTGGGTTATTGTTGGTAACAGCGAGTTAAAAGGACGAGACCATTGAAAGCAACCGGCAAATATAAATGGAAAAATTCCAATTGTCCTATCTTGAAATACCTAATCTTTGGTAATAATTTACCCGAAATTAGGTACATTAATAAAAAAAAAGAAACTAATATTTTGTTGGTCCTCCTGCTTGACGTATTATTTCGCGACATCGATTTGGTGGAGTATCCACAAGATTATTTATAAAATTTTGTGGAATATTCTACCATTCTTCACGAATGGTGTCACTAAGCGTTTCTAAGGTTTCAGGGGGTACATCACGCGATCTTACTTTAAGTTTTAAATAAGACCAAACGTGTTCGATGACATTAAGATCGGGAGACTTTGTAGGCCAGTCCGTCTTATTGATGTTCTGTGCCTGCAAAAACTCTGTGATCCTTCGCGCTCTGTGTCATCCATCAATAGAAATTCTGGGCCGTAATTTCGAGCAAAAGGAACAATAATATGTTCCAAAATTTCCTCCTGATAAACAGTAGCGTTAACGGTTTGATTGGTAATGAATAGCTCGGTTTTACCATTTCTTATAATACCTCCCCACACTGTAACACCACATGCCACCAAATGCCTCTAGAGGGGCCATATTTTCCTCCAAATATCGCTGATTTGGCTCTCTCCAAACTAATGTTCGGCCATCGGAGTGAAACAAATTAAATCTTGTTTCGTCAGTAAATAAACAATGGCCCACTCTGCATTACCCCAATTCGCATGCCGATTTGCCCATGCCCGCCTATTCGCTCTATGGTGTTGTAATAACCGCACACATTTTGCTCTGCGACGGGCTCTATCATTTAAAATGTTTGGCATTATGTTATGTTTTTGAAAAAAAATGCTCACCTCAAGTTGTTTTTCTTTAATGTTATTCTCACTGTTCTGTCTGAAACTCTCACCCCAGTTTGTTGTCTTAAAGAGTCATTCATTTTCTAGAGTTCTTTGTTCTATTCTGCATAGTTTCTCTCATTAAAATTCTTTCGGTTCTTTAGTTTATTTTTGTTGTATGTCCACCCCCATGCCCGTAATTATGATCACCAGTAATTTCGACGCGACGGTTCAAATTATAAATTGTCTTTCGGCTAACATTGTGAATGTGCGCAATTTGCTCTTTTGACATTCCTTCGTTGAGAAGTCGAATGCAATTTTCCCTTTCTGCCGTGCTTCAACGCCCCATATTAATTAAAATTTACAAAATTATAACATTGAAATGTGTCAGATTATTTCTAAAATAATGTTAACAGTTTTTAATTCCATAGCAACAATTTTTTTTTCCAATGCCTACTTTGAAATTGACGCATCGCGTAGAAATTACACCCATCATGCCCATCATAATTATGGGCATGGGGGTGAACAAAGAACTCTGTAAAACTAAATGACTCATTGAGACAAGAAAGTGGAGTGTGAATTTCGGACAGAACAGTGAAAAGAACGTTAAATAAAAATTACTTGAGGTGAGAATTTATTTTTACAAAAACTTAAATAATGCCAAACCTTAGAGGGCGTCGTACACTACGTTTTTGTTTATTATCGACCCGGTATAATGTGTAAATTTCAACTCTCAAATAAAATGCTTAGACCACAGAAAATCTATGTGAAACAAGGATTCCAAATCCGCAAAAATCATCAAGAACCGTCAATGCAATGTCAAGTTATATCATTTTAAAAACTTTGCTACCCACATTTTATGTTGAGTAGTGTGTGCAAGGCCTAAGGGCCTTAATCCAAAAACTGACAAAAACGTTTAGAGATATTGATGTTACCTTAGTAACGAACTATATTGCAACGACCAAAAAAATTGTTTGTGGAAATTTCACTCATACAAAATTTTTGATTTTTTGCATGACTTCATTGATCACCCCGTATATAATAAACCTATGGTCCTACGATAAATATACGTTATGCAGCTTAATCCGAAAAAAAACTAGCGCTTAAAATGTGCAAGCCGCGTTCAAAAATTTGCATTCCTATTGAAAATAATTAACATTAAATTTTGCCTAAAAATCACTATGTGTAAGCTCGATTGGCCAGCAGCTTAGTAAACATGGACTTGCCTCGTTTTTAATTTGAAATAATAATAATAATAAACGGAATACTATCACTCTGATGTCAAAAGAAACTGATAGGTATTCTGAAATTTTCGGTATTTAAAACCAATTGGGAAGTAATAGTAATATTGGTAATAAAGGAAAACAAAACAAATCGGTAATATGCATTTAATACGATATTAATACTAACGATTAACTGAAACTGAACGGTTTTTATGTACTTTTAATTATTTAAAACCAAATCTCAAGTAATAATGGTCTGTTAATATAGATTGAATAGTAATAATATTGTTTTAATTACAAATACCAACCATAAACATAAACTGATTGGCTTGATGTAATTTTGATATTTAAAACCAATGGTAAGAAATAGTTCCTAGAGTTCTATAATTACCACGCGGGAATCAAATAATTATAATACGTATTCAATTTCGTAGCTCCCAAATGTCTGGCGCCCAAATAATCCATCACCCAAACGGCCGCGCCCAAATGCCGGCGCCCAAACGATCGCGCCCAAATGTCCGGAACCAAGAAATAGAGACTTGATGGAGTAAGAAATACGTTGAAATAGGTTGAGTTGTTAAAGCGGTGTTAAATACTTTTACGGATTAGTTATATTTTGAAAGCTAAAACTTTTTAACTGTCTTTTTTGTTAACAGTGTCATCATTGTTCTACCATGAATTTTCTACGGTGGTAGCTGGGATACCCTGATATGCACTTTGAATATGTATCATGTGAGAAAGTGGCTATTTCATAACTTCTTATCCTATTTATTTAATTGTTTTTAGTTCAAATTTTTTATACTGTTTGTTAACGATAGTTAATCATACATCAATAAAACAAAATAATTGTCGCGTGGTTTTTATAATAAAAAACTTACCAAATTGGTACACATAATGTTAAATCACATATCTAAATTAAAATTGTAATTGAATTTATAAAATTTAATTCAAGTAAATATATTACAGGTATTGTTACAAAATATATATTTTAATCTTTTAGTATCAAGTACTAATTTATCAACAATAAATCTGCGCACATCACAATACATTCGTTTATTTAATTAGATATGTTCAAATATGACTGAAAAATTTATAATTTACGTTTATTTTATTATCATAACCAATTTTACATTTCTATTAATCCAGCGTATTAAAATTTTTATCATATATGTAGTCGTAAGCACTAAATAAATAATGGTTTAGTAATGGCTCGATAACGTAGCTGGGCAACTCGTTGTCATTGGAAAACTTTCATTTTCGAATGCCTTTTTTCAGATTTGGAGATAAAAATAATTTAAGAATCACTGAGGGCCATGTCAGAACATGGATGGTCCAATTCAGTGAAGCAACGGTGGCTGTAGCAAGAGTAACAGTTACAGTACAATGTTACAGGCCAAATACTCATTAGAGCATCACCCCGTAAAGGCAATGTGCGGCACGGCATAGCTCAGTGGTGTGGGCGGGGTTCTTACTTGATGCTAAAAAAGGGCACTCGTTACAACTCAATAAACGTCTAAAAGGCGCGACCTGTTAGATACATTTATAGCGGGGAAACGTTATGAACTAGATCTTAATAATGGCCTAACAGGAAACCATAATGTTCACTCTAAATAAAACCCTAGTCTCTACTAAAATTATACTCCAAAAAATATTTATACAAAGTTCGTCTAAAAGAAACAAGGTTCGCACTAGAAGTAAATACCTAACCACATTCTTTGAACTCGAAACAGTCAATCGCTGACAACGGTATACGATAATATATTATTCTACCGAGATGGGTGAGTCTAATCACTATCCCCCTTGAAGGGTTAATACGGTATCTACCCCAACAAAAGCTTTTTCACCACGGTACAGACGTAAAAAGATTCCAACACACATTTCGAGTACGCGGCCGGAGCCTCTCTAACTCAAGGCTACGTTCAACATCCTTCTCAATTCGCCACATTGAATTTTACCCACTTGAATCTAAAATAACCAATCATCAAAAGGACTGCTTAAATTTTAAATGCGCGCCAAAACGACAAAGCGCGAAAGCCGACGGAAAAATTGCATCATCAGAAAACATCACAACAAACGGTCTGTTTTTAAATGTAATTGATAACCAGTAAGTTGATGATTTCATTGCGACGCTAGCCCTTAACGCCTCGTACCTAAAAGCGAAACCCTTTGTTTAAGAGCAAAAGTTTTATCGATAAACGTCCGCCAATCTGTCGCCTAAAATGTTTAAAAACCACTTTATATGCGTTTCTGAACTCTATTTGTATACAAAGTAACAATTTTAATGTGATCGGTAATTTTCCAACGACGCAGTTTTATGTAAATGTCTATATTTAACGATATCTACAAAATTGCGAACAACTTTTATTCAGAACGGAACTGATCATTTTGTTTTCAAAATAGGGTTTCTAAAGGCGATTACCATTTGTAAAAATTTCGAATACTTTCCAAATACGTAAAAGACAAAACGAAACGTTACAATCTAAAAGCTGCCAAGAATTTATGCGTTATCAGTTCAGTTTCATGAACTTATAATACATTTTAGAAGTCGGGTATAAAAGAATAACATAATTTCGAAACTAACGGCCAATATCCGATAATCACGACCACGTGACAACAATTAAATACTGCTTTTGGAATTGTACCACGTTGTGTTAAAAGAGTCAAAAGCTCTTATTTTTGAAGTGTAGACAAACTTAAGCACCCAGCGATAACTGGACTCGGCTTTGTCAAAGTCCCAACCTTGCTGCAATCATGTTATACATGTTATTGAGTAAATTAAAAAGTTCTATTGGTAATAAATCTACATACATTAAAAAAAAACATGTACATGAATTATTTAAATTTGAATCACCTAATACCATTCGCCAAAGCGACTAATTGGCTATTAAAGCAAATAACTATTATAAAAATGTATTCCTATGAACATCAATTCACATGTTTTATATTGTTATGTAACACGTTTCATCATCCTCGGAATATAATCAAGTCATTAATTAGGACAAAATATACAGGGTGTCCCACGCAAGTTTATGGACTTCCCGTTTCTGGATTTTCATAAAATTTTGTACTTCTAGGTGTTCGATGGTGATTTATTCAAGTAAATTATTTCTAATTTTCTAACACTTCCGTTTAAACCTGAAGTAGCTGTATACTTTCTTATTTGAATACACCCTATATTTTATTATTTTTTTCTAATTCTAAGTGACATTATAAGTAAGTTTTGTTCATAGTTCCGTATACCTAAATTTGATAGTTCTCGAGAAAAAAAATATGTTTGAAAATATTTGACGGAAACACGCCTTTAAACAAATATCATTAACTCCAAAACCTTTGATGGCAGAACTACATAAAGTTCAAGGTATGTGGTCAAGGAGGTGTGACTTTCAACTTTATGCTTAGTTGAGAAATTGACGTTTCTGAAAGGGCCGCAGTGAATTTTAGTTTGAGCCCATTAAGTATTGTGAAAAAATTATGTTTTTAAACGGAACCTTATGTATCTTATGCGTCAGAAACACTTTTACATCCCTACAGATTACAATGTAACAAACATACCAGAAGATTGTAAACAGAACATGCGAAATGTTAACAAAAAAAAAACAATAAATAATAACAAATAATTACAAATATTGTTTAATATGGCCACCGTTTTTTTTCTGAATAAAGTAATATCCCCTTTTGAACTTTTTGATTTGTAGCTTTGCGAACATGTTCAGATTGCAAATTTTGGAATGCAGTGTGTACTCTGTTCGTAAGGTTCTCCTGATGTAACACCGCCATTCCGACCAATCCACTTGTCTTCAAACGTTCCACTTAAGGTCAAATAAACTTCGAGGGATGAATGTGCTGGTACACCATCGTTCTGATGATCAAATTGTCTGTTAATGTTTCGGGGGCAAGTTGTCTATGAACTCAGTTACTACTTCTCTTAAAAGCCTTAAATATCTATCACTGTTTAAATTTTCAAAATAAATCTCATTACGTACGAGGTTCTCGAAGATTAAGCAAAAAACATTAAATCCAAACGAATCCTGAATATGTGCTTCCCGCACAGTTCATGGATTTTCTTGGGCCCAATGGTGAAGACTTCTTCCGTTGACAATTCCGTTCTTAATGAATTTTGACTCATCTGTCCAAATTAATTTTGACAAAAACTGGGAGTCTTCTTGAATTTTGATAATTACGTTTTCGCAAAACTGTCTTCTTCTGTCTTCATCGCCTGGACGTGAACGTTGAAGGACTACGAATTTGTATGGATGCATTCCATGATTCTTTAAAATCCTTTGCATTGAGGATCTTGGTATACCTAAGTCACCTGAGGCTGCTCTTATGAAGTGATGCGGAAGGGAATTAAAATATGCTAGGACGTTTATGTCTGTATTTTCGTCTTCAGTAATCACTTTGAGGACCATTTTTTTCATCGAGACCTGACCGAACCGTAGAAAATTTGCCTGTAGTTTTTTGAATTCATTTCTTGTAATTGAGGGTAGATGAGGGCAGTGTTCATTAAATATCCGGCAAGTTCACTCCATGATCTTTTGACATTCTCCATAAATACATAACAAGCTGAATGAGTCCTGGTTGGATTAGATTAAATTATTACGTGTTAACTTATTTACAAAATAGTTTCAAATAGGGACGTTTTAACTGTTCACCAACTGTCAAAACCTAGTATTGACATTACGCTTTATTATGATCAGAGCCACCCAGATAATAAGTTCCCGTAGGTAACTTTTGAAATCAAAATTACACAGAAACTGTTCATTCCGAAGGGACGGTGTTGAAATAAAATCGGTAGGGACGTAAAAGTTCTATGTTTTTTGATACATTTAAAAGTATAATTTTTTTCACAATATTAAATGGGCACAAAATAAAATTCACTGCGGCCCTTTCAGAAACGCTAATTTCCCAATTAAGTATAAAGTTCAAAGTCACACCTCTTTGACCTTGAAAATATAGGCGTTCTATTTCAAATAAGAAAGTTGACAGCTACTTCCGGTTTACACGGAAGTATCAGAAAGTTGGAAATAATTTAGTTGAGTAAATCACCACCGAAAACCTAGAGGTACAAAATTTCAGGAAAATCCATAAACGGAAGTCCATAAATTTCTAATAGGCCAGTTGCTTGGGACACCCTGTATAGTCATGTCCGTTATCACAAACACAAAATTACTAACTATAAACATTTCTTTAAACCATTTTTATATACGATTCTTCTACTTGAATCCTCGAACAGGTAGTTAATTATTCTATATAAGCGTTTATTGTATCATTCAGCGATATAAGTTACAAATTGTATAAAATACAGTATTCAAAACATGCTGAATTGCTATGTTTTTAAACTACTATTATTACTATTTGCATATTTAGAAAGTACTTAGCTTTTTGGGTTTCTTTTAATGATGTATACTTGTATTTTAGTTATACAAATCTAAACTTTTCGATAACACTTACAGTTATCTTCGTCAATAGTAATACAATCTTTCAGAATTGTTTAAGATGTTAAAACAAATTTATAAAATTTTAAAAAGTGAGAACGCACACATAAGCCTGCTATTAACATAACGGTTTTATAAACGTGTAAAAGTAGTTAAGGAATACAATTTTAGTAAAGAATAACTAGATTATTAATAAATTAAATATTGTTAAACTGCCTTGAAGAAGACAAATCAGAACACCCTCTAACGGATCCAAGGCTAACAGTGAATCATAACCAAAGCATAAATTTAACAAGATTTAATCAAGTTAGTACGTGTAAAGCTGCGAAAAACTTTAATTAGAAATTGATAAAAGCATTCACAAATGGAAAATTGACATCAACTAAAATAATCCAGTCAAATCTATTAAAGAAATAGCTTCGTTAATAAATGTAAGTGTTATTTTACACAGAGAACGCAATGTATTACGTTTTGTATAATTTTCAATTTTAATGTTAATTTCAACTACATATGTTAAATTATAATACTGTGGTAATTTAACATATAATTTACTTCAAGGTCTAGGAAAAACAGCGAAAAACGTACACATACCAAAAGGTAAAATTAAAATTTAGAATAAAACGTATCATTGTACCTTTTTTTTATTTTAAGGTGCCAAAACGTATTTAAACAGAAATTATTTTCTTGCATATTGATGTTATTAGGATGTTTATATATGTCAATAGCTTCACGTTATAAGCGAACATAATAATGAGTTTGCCTTGACAATATTATCAAATTGAATGTAATGATCTCAATTACTTAACGCATGGTCAGCTACCGCAGATTTCTCTGGTTGACCTAATCTACAAAATCTCATGTGTTCTTTACGTCTTGTATAAGAGCTACATTTTGAGGTTCCAAAGATACTTTTCCACATGAACAAGATAACTTATAAACTCTGGAAGATGATAATGAGTTTGAAACATACTTAGGTGACCTTAAATCTTATTTAATATCTCTTGTAGGTTTAAAAGTAGTCCTAATGTTATGATTAAAAAGGATTTTTTTTCAATTGTATCTGTAACGCTAACAATAAAAGGATGAAAAGCAGTACCAACATTAAACACTGGTTTTTCTGTATGGTTATCTTTAGCAGGTGTAATAACATTATTAATATCATTAAGTGAATATCCATTACTTTACAAGAATTTTGCTAAATATTTATATTCATCTCTCAAAAATCCAGGTCCACAAATTCGTGGTTGGTGGTTTGATAGTTTATGAAGGTATGTATCGGTGTGTGTCGGCTTTCTGTAATCCTTGAAAGATAGTGAATTATTAGTTTTAGATATTAGTATGTCAAGAAATGGTAAACTTCCACTACTAATGTTACAGATAGAATTGAAAAAATCTTAATTAATCATCGCATTGGGACTGTTTTTAAAAGGCAAATTAAAGAACATTTTTCTCCTCCACATAAGATAATCTACTATTAATCAAGATTATGTTAATATAAGCACTTTCTCTGGCAATTAATAAACACCCTGTATAATTATTGTTCATTATGTATTTTTATAACCTCATTTCTTTTAACCCTTCAAGTGTGAACACATACTGTGCAAATAAAAACAGCAATACATATCGGAAATTAAAATTAAGAAAATTACTTTAGCATATGTTTAACATGCAGTTTGAATAAAATAATTGTGTATGCAAAAACAATCATAGATTATTAATTTTTTTATCGCCATATAAATCAATACACCGTACTTATATTAGAGTTAATTATAGACTGCAGCATAAAGCTTAGTAGTATTATTTTTTTATCTTCAATTATAATACAAACCTTTTTATTAATAAAATTACATTCGTAATTGATTTGTTTGCCAATTTATTGTTACCTTCTCTTTTACTGAAATTAATAAATAAAAGTAAGTATACTTTTTCAAATTTATCTGAAATAATTTATTAGTTTGCACGTTCTTAGCAATTTCTTAAAAACAATTCCTTACCAAAAGATTGAGCAAACAGTTTAAAACATTGATGCCTAATAATTTAAACATTAACGTAATTTTTGGAAATTAATGATATTCATATAAAATAAATTTCTTCAATGTGACGTCTTAATCTATGCTAGAAGAACGAAAGCAATTCAAAGAAAATTAAAATGTTAGATGTTTTTTAATTTATGTTTGATGTTATTTCCGGCGTTAACCCCGCTTTATTAATTATTATGTACAGATATATGCCAACAAGGACGAACAATATGAATAAATAATTAAGTAAAACCCGCATAAGTTTTAAATTTAAATAAAAGATACTATTGGGTTAAAAACGTTAACTACAAATAATCGAAAACACCTACATTTATAAAAACCTGTCAAGCGTTTAAAGAAATATTGTGCTTTAACATGAATTTAAGCTATTCTGTGGTAATCTGATTAAATGGGGGAGAAAATTATAGCACATGGAAAAATCAGTAATTAAGAAGTACTACTGTGTAATAGCAAAACTCTGGTATCACAGTAATTTAGTGGATGTATCGGTTAATATGAAATTTTCAGAGTATGCATTGAAAGATGTACAGAATTTGACTTTTGATTAGAGTAAACGGGGCATGAGTGAACGTGACTATGTATGAGGGTGGTTGCCAAAACGTCGCTGTATAATTATACTTTTTGTAACATTACTGGCAATTAAATTCTGGGCCGCTCCGTGAGCTTAGGCCGCCTGTGTTTATAATGTACTGTGCCGCCCGTGCCAAGCTTACAGAAGGTTAGTAAAAACATTTTAATATTAGTAAATATAATAGCAAAACAATTTCTACAAATTAAAGGTTAACTAACAATTAAATAAAGATTAACGTAAAGAAGGACAATAATTATTTATCATTATAAGGAACACGATTTATAAAAGTTTTACACGCCGAGCTTTTATTTCATAAAACTTTTGGACAATACTCTTAATATTTAATGCACCCAGTATTTCTGACTCAATAGAGATTATTTCTAGGTCAATTAAATGTTATTGAAGCATTGTCCGAAGGTGGTTCTTGATCAAGCTAAGTTTAGAGAACGATCTCTCAGCTGAAGTAGCTGAAACAGGTAGCGCCAAAATTATTCTTAGTGCAATTAGTGTATTAGGAAAATTGGCCTTTGTTTTTTTATAAACTACAGTGCGATCATCATTGTTTGACCGTGTCGCTCCTAGAACAGTACTACTGTTCCGCATCCTTAAAATGAAAATTGTGCTATGTCCAGTGGCGTAAACGCAGATATTAAAATAAATACTACCATAAATGACAAAAACTTTGATGAATGACGAATTGCGTATTATGTAGACGTACAAAAACTTCAATAATTGTAATTTAGTCTTTCTTAAGACTAAAGGGAAATTGTTATAAGTAGAGAGCGGATTTTATGCATTATAAAATGCCAAAATATGTGCATATATATGCACTTAAAAATTGTAAAATATGCAGAAAATATGCATTATTTTTTCGAAATATGTAAAATAAACTATCAATAAAAATGTGATTTTACATCTTTAATAAAAAAATTAATACATAATATGCAAAAACTTTTACAAGAAAGTATTTACATAAAAATTGAAACTATTAGTTAAAATAATACATAATTAACGTAATACGTATTAATAATAATATAATATACTTACCATATGAACAAAATTATTTAGATAAAGGGTGGTTTTGGAATTCTGAACGTACGTTGCATGATTGATTCAAATCAAAACGGACATTTAATTGACATGTAGAACCAACAACAAGCTGAACCTATCAAAGACAGTGATTTTGTTTACCGAGGCCACCCCTTATCTAAATAATTTGTGTTCATATGGTATTATAAATTTTAAATTATAGGTACTTAATACTCCTATGCTTCATTGCGTTGATTTGCAAAACAATTTATAATTATATGCTTTTCTATATTTTCTGGTAAAAAATTTTGACGTCTATCAGAAAGTATATATTTATAGGTGGAAAAACTTCTATCCACGTCTACAGACGTTATAGGTGCATTTTTTAATGCGGTTAATATGGACAAATCTAATTGTACATCCAGATCTTCCCGATTTTCGTCCAGAGTCAAAAGTTTGTTAATTTTAGTTAACAGCTGATAACCACTATTTTTTTGTAAAATTTCTTTAAATTTGTTTGAAATAATTTTGCCAGTATTTCCTGGGGCAGTATAAATTAATTTTTGAATATTATTTACTAGTTCTATCGATGCGTTAAGTGGCAATGCTTCCGTTTCCAATTTACAAATAGTCCCGCTTACAAAATAATAATGTGCTTTTATAAATGCTATTGATTGCGCAGTTCTGATTTCTTTAAAACCGAAGCACTTGAATTATCAGACAAATCTAAAATTAATTCCTTAATTTTTTCCAAATTTTCTGCATAAAAAAGAGTAGCATTTAGCGACGTTTCCCAACGTGTAATTACAGGTTCTGGTGGTAGAGAAACGTTAGGTAATTTTTCTCTGTATAACTGTAATCGTGTCGGCGCCTTTACAAACACTTTCTTTACGCTACTTATTAAACTATTTCATAAAGGCAATTCATTTCGAATTGCTTCGGCTACTCTATTTATACCATGAGCCAAACATGTTGCGTGAATTAAATTTTCGTATAATACCTTCAATTGTTAGCCAGCCTTTACCATATATGGCGCGGCATCAGAAAGCGTCAAAACAATTTTATCTGTTGGAACAATATCGGGAACAAAAAACTGCATGAAAGTCTCATTTACAAATGTAACTATTGTTGCATTATTGGTTTTATCAAGCACTTTACAAGAAATCAAATATGATTTGGCAGGTGGTTCTTCGCTTAAATAACCTAACATTAAATTTGCAACATAACGTCCACGACAATCTGTAGTTTCATCTACTATGAAATAAATATATTTATTTTTAACAATTTCTTTTATATGTAGCATGGTTTCAAGATATACCCCATTAACATAATTTTTTCTAAGTGTGCTTTCATCTGGCACTTGCTTGTTACTAATTTTTTCTAAAAAAGATCTAAAAGTATGGTTTTGAAGCCTTAATTAGAGCAGTGCATAATTCAAAATTGAATTCTTCTTGGTCGTTTCTTTTGGATGTTTCACCACGTAAAGATTCTCGCAGAAATGTTTGAGAGAGTTTGGTTTTCTTCTGTGTTTCTAATTTTCCCTTATGCAGAGCGGTCTCAATGTGTTGCGTAATTTGGGATTTTCGTTCGCATGCGATCTAACCAATATTCCCAATTTAAAAATAAATAAAAACATAATCGCTTAGGTTTCATCGTTGTATTCTAAATATTTCCCGCGTTATTTTATAAAACCATGCATTTAAATACAACGTTTGAATAGAAAACTAATACCTACTCTGTATTCACTAAAGCCCTCGTTCATTGTTGTCAGTGTTTAAAAATATTTTAAAACAGTATTCTGAATTGTCGCTTTTCCACATTCTGTACAAAACATCTTTTCACCGTCCATTCGGAGTGCAGGGACATTTTTTATCCATACTGGAACTTAATTATTCTTTACTTTTGGCAGGTTAAATATAATTCGAAAACTAAATTCTGCAGTCTGCACTACTGTTCACTTGCACGCTTTAAAAAGGAATGGGCAATATTATTCCTTATTTTAAAATAGGGGTTTTCCACTCAGCAAGGTCATTTGGATGTTAGGGATTAACTATGTATATTTTACTCATCAACTCTTTCCATACAAAAATTTAAGAAGCATTCAACAAAAAACCGTATTACCTCTTTGCAATCCGGAAGTATTAGGATTTAGGATAGTTGTCAACTCAATAATTAAAAGTAAACAACTACCTGCCGATGTTAGACACTACCTTTTAGAGATATTTATTTTAATAGGATATAAAAATTTCTAACTTTGAGCTAGAGCCCGAAAATATTTCATAACGTGAGTTTCAACGCAAAAATTGTAAAAAAATGTTAAATTATGCAAAAAAGTTCAAAATATGCGTAAAACATCAAAATATGCAGTATTTGGCCAAATATGCAGTATTTGACCAAATATGCAAAATATGCAAAAACTAATTAGTGCCAAATAATTATAATTAATGCGATTCGTATAAAAACCGAAACGCGTGGGTGGTACTATAAAATATAAGCAATATGCAGTTTGCATAAAATCCGCTCTCTAGTTATAAGGTATGTAAAAATTTGGTTAAAAATTATCATTTATTATTTTTAATTGATATTACAGATTTTATGGATTTTCAAGGCGTATTTCTGGTATATTAAACCAATACATGGTATTTACTCGTCAAACTCAAGTTTTGTAAGTGCTTTTATATACTAAAAGTAATGTTTAAAACAAATTTTGCTTTTTAACCTCAATTTGGTTACGAGAATAATGTACAGTTTTGAGAGTAAAAACTGTTTAGATGAGCGTTTAATGATTTTTTTGTTTATATTGACATGAGTGGTTTGAAATAGGCAATAATGTATTAATTTTGTTGTCAGGTTGAAAATGAATAATCGAAAGGTAATTCATAGCCAAGGGCGGCAAATTATCTACAATGTGTACCAATTTATGAAAAAAGAAAAAGAAGGAACGATGACAATGCCATTATCCCAATTACAAGAATGTGTTGCTGAAGAAACCGTTCTAGACAAGCTACTAGTTGAAAATGGTCATGCTGTCCTTCGTCTCCCTTGTACCACTCTGAATTAAATCCCATTGAAAAATCGGATAGCAGTGAGGAATGTGACATTTCAAATGAAGGTGTTAAGCAATTGGCAATGAAGAATTGAAAAAATTACAGTTGAGAACTCGAAGAAAGTGTGTGAATATGTGGAGAGTGAATATTTAAAAAAGGAGTGATATTGGATGATGTTACCTTTACAATGACATTAAAACATTTAAAATGAATTTGTCATTAATCAGAAATCAATGTATGATATATTTGTTAAATAATATTAGTGAAAACAAATTACATGTATGACTGGTTAGTTTATTATAAATGCATACATTCAACATATTCAGCACAAGTCAGGTACACCATTTTGCTGACCACCTTTGAATGTACACTGGCAAACATCACAAATACATTATAATGGAAAAAAGAACTTATTTAACTTAATGCTAGATATCACTTTTGCATTGCATTCTAATTTTGAACAAAACTTATTTCAGATTATATACCACTGATTTAGTCCTTCATATGGAACTAGTCACCATGTCTACTTTATGATGTACCTATTGTTTTTTAAGATAACTCAAATCTGTATATATTGATCTAAAGCACAGCAAATAATGAATTAGTAATGCATTGTTTTTAGATCTCAAACGTGCATGTAAATGAGATCAATTCAGCTAAAGTATAGTAAATAATGAGTAAAGATTTTCAATTAGTGCACATATTATTTACATACAAATATAACGATATCCCGACGCACACCTCACTACCCGTTGGAATGAATGGTCTTTTATATGTTTATATTACAGTTAAAAATAGAAAAATAAAATTAAACTTGGCAATTATCTATAAAACAATTTCAAAGTGACCACCATTGTTTGCATTACAGGCATCTACTCTTCGTTTCATATTTTCAAATACATTTATTAATTGAGCTTCTGTAATATTTTGAATTGCGTCAGTTATTGCATTTTTTAATTCATCAACTGTATGAAGGCGTGTCTTGTAGATTTTATTTTTTAAATGTCCAAATAGAAAATAATCCAGTGGAGTAAGGTCAGGTGATCTTGGGGCCAAACTCCCGCACTTATAACTCTTTCATCAAAATGTTCACGTAAAAAAGTCAGTGTTTGATTAGCTTTATGAGCTGTTGCGGTATCATGCTGAAAATATCCATGTTGGAGCTCGTCATCGTGCAGTTGATCAATGAAAGGTTCCAAAATAGTTTTGTATCGAGCCGCAGTTACTGTATCTTCAAAGAAAATGGGACCTACAATTCTTCTTCGTGACATAGCAGCCCAAACACCTATTATCACAGGATGTAAAATAGTTTCTTCAAAAACGTGTGGATTTTCTGCTGACCACATCCGGTAATTCGGTAATTCACATAACCAGATAAATGGAACCACGCTTCATCCGTAAAGAAACTTAAGTTTAGTATTTCGTCATCTCTCAAGTTGTTGTTGAACCATCGGCAATATTCTAAACGCTTTTGAAAATCTTGCACAACCGTTATTTTGTAGGGATGAAAATGTAGTTGACGTTTGACTGCTTTATGGCATGTACCATAAGAAAGACCTGTAACAATTGCTTATATTGAAATATGTACAATGTTGTCAATCTAACTTTATTTATTTAATGTTTTGGTTTTTAAGATTCTTTTTATGTTATCGCTTAAACATACAAGTCAATCATGTTTTGTATAATGCAAAATTACCTGTTTGCTGGACCAATTGTCATAAAGGTTCTATCGGAGTTCTTTCCAAATGTGTACGTACATTTTCCACTACTTCCTCTGTAAGTACAGTTGTGCGACCCGTAGATTTTCCCTTGCAAACACTACCATGCTCATGAAAACGACTAATAATTCTTCGAATGTGTCGGCATAAAACATCATCATCTAATTCGATGTTCTGAAAGCGATGTTGATATTCATCAACACATAATCGTACTGAATACTTCCAGTTTCCATCTACATCTTTTTCGCCGTTTCGGAAATAAACTTGTCTTGTTCCACAGTAAAAGGCATTATAACCTAAAAAAATTTATTTACGAAAAAGGCATAAAATACACGAATAAATTTACCTTGAACGTCCTGATTAATTTATTAATGAGTTTTGAAAAAAACTATTTTATTGTAATACAAATGTAGATAAAGGAATAATTGAAAAAGGAAAAATCTATGTACGTTTATGAAATGTCAATCGAAGATGAAATAAATATTTGTGCCTAATTTCACTAGTAACTTGGAATAAACTTTTGATAAACATTCTGTAAAAAGCAGTTTTTTTCGGTCATTCATTGTTGATATCCCGGTACAACCAAAAAGGAGTTATTTCTTGTAATGGTTCTATTCCATCGTAATCTTTCTCATTCTTGTCAAACCTGATTCAGATTCTTTTTTTAATTCTGGTATGTTGTATAAAAACCCATAGTAATTGGAGTGCTTATTAATTAATGCAAATCGTTCTTGCAATGAGTTAATTGTTCAATTTAAAACAGCTAGATAAAAATTCCATTTAAAATTCTGTTTTGAGTCATTTTCCACCTCGTCTGCATGCTCATAATGAAAATTGAGCCTTACTTTCGACGTGTAACAGTTTCCGGGAAACAAAATGAGGCATCTATTTCAAGAAGATCAGCAATGTTTATAGCTTCCTGACCAAATCCTTCGAAGCTGTCATCTGTTCGTTTTCGATTGAAATACGCTATTATTCAAGAGTTCCAATCACTGCACATTACTATTAGATGTTTTTTGAAACAGCTTACTTACTATATTAATCAACAACAGTATGTCATACCATATTACTACAGAATATATAAATTTAAAGTTTCATTTTTTTTGCACATACATGCTGCCTGGTGACGAGTTTTAATGCCTTTGCCATTATCATCTGAGATCGTGATTAATGCTTCACATATTGTTCTTAAATCGTGCCTCAGGGAACGTATCGAATTTATCCTACTCTCCCATCATGTGTAGGATAATGGTTTTAATGTGAAGTTACTGACATGTTTCTTCAAAAAATCTCAAAGTTGAGTGGAAGATGCGTAAAGTTCCTGAACTATACCAAAAATAATGAACAGTTCCGAAATTTATATTAGCTGCATTTACGACCAAATTTAAACTGTGAGATGCGTATGGAACAAAAACGCTCGAGGATTACAATCTAAAATCTTTTTTGCAGCCAATTGTACTTCCCTTTATCATTATCATATCACTGACCATTAATATTTCTTATATCTAAATTTAGAGATTCTAAATGATTATGAAGCTCTTGAAATAGATTTTCTGATGTTGAGCTAATTATTCCGCAAAAACCCTAGGAAATGGTCACGAATTTTAGTCTTTGTTTGATAATTCAAATCAATAAAACTTACTATAGCTGTTAATTGTTCCAGGTGACCTTAGTCTGGTGTGCAGTCCAAAATTATTGGCTAATATTTAGCACCTGAATTTATTATTTGATTTTTAATTTCATTCGTTAGCAAAGCTATTATCTGCACCTACGAGGTAAACGGGTTCAGCAACTGAGAAATGGGCAGGGTCGATATAAGACCCAAAATGATTGAAATTCAGTTTCAAACACCTTACACTTACCATAAACCAACAAATAACAACATTCAATTGTCTGTAGGTGCCATCACAATCTTAAATTTTGCTAAAATAAATAGTCCCAGGCAAGGTGTTAAGTCTCCTACCTGACTGTGGAAGATAGAACTGTAGCCTACTCAATAAAACCATACACAACTCAAGTTCAATCACACTTTTACTTTAACAAAGTACGTTAATGTTCGTCTCAGAAAGCTTAATGCACGTCAATTCAATTTTGAAACCGTTTAAGTTCATGTACCCTTAATAATAAACTTAACCAAAGCTTAATACAGTTTTGAAGCATACGAATCGGCGTTAACTTATTAACCGCACCCTGCACATTTATAGAATCACAGTAATCAAACGTTATCTGGATTCTTTCTAATTTACCCTCGTATAACACTTAGATTAATATTTATAATTGTCATAAAAATTTTGAAATAAATAAATATTGCTCAATTTAGGAAAATAATACTTCAGTCTATTAATTTTCAACCACACAAACATTAATTCGTTTTTAAAAATTTTAAACATGTAACGTTCATGACTCAAATATTATTTAGAATACTTTCTCTTTAAAATTGTATTTAATTATCAATTATTATTATTATCAATCATAAAGCCAAAATATCAAAAGGTTGATTACTCTGAAACGGTGTAATCATTTATGTAATTTTGAACAAAGGAAAAATTAACTCTTATAATATTGGTTCTCTTTTAGAACTTTAAACTATGGAATCACAATTTAAATAAATAAACAAATAAGTTAATTAATGGATCTCTATTACCAATCTTTCAAACACATTCACAGATATTGCGTATAGATTAAAAATCCCGAAATCTTATGATCTGAACATATAATAACGGTAATGTAGATTAATTATCCTTATTGCCTGAAATGAAGCTTACAATATAAACAAAGACACCTCTAAAAATAACCAAACTTCTACCATTCACAAATCTATAGTTATTCTTACATAAATAAGTTCCGTAGTCCTTTATCCGGTGTAATGTGTCCACTAGGTTAATTTGTTGTAGTTAATCCTTAATATGCACCCACACTTGTCACTGATAAGCGGCCATCGACAGGGTTTCACTATCTTAAATGTCCGTATTCCGTCGCGTGAAACAAAATGGCGCAATCTGATATACGATATGCCCTTCTCGAAAAACCAATGTTAGTTACAGAATATATTTAGTTACACTTGAACATTAAAATTCTTAAATACTTCTACACAGTGGATTTAGTGCCATTATAATCGCACATATACTTAAATCGATACCATTAATGTCCGACACTGTTCAATCTAATTTATCAGTGCTTAAACACGACTTTATTTTGTTGCATAAAGAATCACTTTAGGTTCCTTCTTGGGTCACGCTGTTATGTATACATAATACTTCCAACTCGATGTTTCCTAGTTGGTTTAAATCTCATTCAACACTTCCTAAATTAAAAAAAAAATTAATAGTGTTTTTTCAATTTACAAATTAATCACCAGCACAGATATGATCTCACAAAATACTAGCGCGCTCTTTGCCGAGCGTCTCTCCCTTATATAAATGCGATCATCTATTTTGCCCATCATCATATTTTTCGCGCTAAAATCACAATAAACCTATCCCACAGGAACTTTCCACTGCGCGTCTTTGCCGAGTGGACAGTCTGAAATGGAACTAACGCGGACGGTAAGAGAAAAACGCAACCATCTTAAATTTCTTTACAAACATTCTCATAATTCTTCAAAAAGACCCTAATTCACACTCAAATTCATTCCATATACTGTCCAGATCTATATTCAACTTTTTATGAAAGTTTCACAGACGCGCGAATCTTCCTTCCGCACAATTTAGCAAACTCTAACACCATTTGTCCCTGACCATGCGTTCAATTTTTCATTGCGCAAGCAAAAATATACATATTCTTTTCTACGCTTTAATATAATATCAACATATCATAAACTCACTCATTCCACAGCACAGAGTGGCAAACTCAGGTAGCATTTAACCAATATCGTCTTAATACGGGTTTAACCAAAACATTATTTCTCAATGGAATTTAACACTCTCAACACTCTTTTACACGACACATAATGCTTTACTAAAATTCCATTGGCGTAGCATTTATACTAATAATACAAAAAAAACTTTCTCGAGCAAACTCTCGTTCGGTTACCATCCAATATATGTTTTACACACAACACAAGACTGCATATACCCAGTACGTCAAAATAATCTCACCCTCCCCCCTCAAGTAGATTGTTTTCCAGAAAATCTAAAAAATAACGGTCTCATAAGACCAAAATCCAAACCAAGGACAGCTCGAGAAGCTATAGCAACTAACATAAACCAAATAACGTCAAATCTATAAATCCTTAAGTCAAAACAATAGCAACCAAGACTCATCCCTCAATAAAAAGTTTTCCCAAACACTACATTCAAGTTATCGCTCCAATAGTTTTCTGACCAACCTACCAATAGCCATCTGACAACAAAAACGTATTCCATCCAAACCAAATATTTCACACAATCACTACAACCTCAATCCTCAACACACAACAAACTAACAATCTAACAGCAATAACAAAAATCCGACAAGCTCGAAAACTTAAAATCGTTATAACTTCTCACTCAGTAACGTCGTCACAAAAAACCAACAACAATAACAATAACAATCCTCAAAGTCCAACAAAGTCGACAAACTCACCACTATAACGTCATCAACATGATAAAGGAATAGGTTATTGATTCCCAGAGCATTTATCCTAAACCCTAACTTAAAATACATGAACCTAAACGTAAACCTAACTATACTTAACTTAACCTAAATACACATTAAACCTAACGCTAACTTAAATGAAATGTAACCTATAACTAATTATAAAATCACAATCAACCTATCCTAGAGGAGCTTTCCACTGCGCGTCTTTGCCGAGTGGAAAGTCTGAAACGGAACTAATGCAGCCATCTTCCGAATCTTCCTCCCACACAATTTATCAAATTCACAATTTGTCCTTGAGCATGAATCAAATTTTACTATTGCGGAAAGTTTCTACATTTATACAAGCAAAAATATACATGCATATTCTTTTCTACACTTTAATAGAATATCAACCTATCATAAATTCACTCATTTTACACATTTACAACAATTTTAATACGGAATTCTACAGCACACAGTGACAAATTTCGGTAGCATTTAACCATTATAGTCTGAATAGGGTTTTACCAAACCGTTATTTTTCAATCAAATTTAATACTTTCAACTCAAAATATCTTCATACAAGATTTAAATACTCTTTTAAATGACACACAATGCTTTACTAAAATTCCAGTGGCGTAGCATTTATACTAATTGACATTCTGTACACAAAAAATTTCTCGGGCAAACTCACGTTCATTTACAATCACAACACAAAACTGCATATACCCAGTGCATCAAAATAACTTCACAATATCTGTTCGTGTCTTCAGATGCTTGAATCCTACGAATATGTTTATATAACGTGATATCGTTTCTACAGCTTTTAAAAACTTTTCGTTGTCTTGTTCAAACAACTGATTTGATCCTCCATGAAAAACTACATTTTGCTTGGTTGCAATTTGTATAACATACACAATTCGTAGTATTACATCATACCACAGCGTTTTTCCCCGATCAAAAAGTTTTTGTCCTTCACTATCGTGGTTTTGCTCTTTAACACAAATGCCAGATTTAGAAATGTTTTAAAACTATTATCGTACGTTTCGCTTTTTTCATGGGCCATAATAGGAGAGATAAGTGTTCCCATTCATTTGTATCAGTTTCTGCGTAAGTATTATTTTTTTTAAGTAAACAACTCGCCATAAAAGCAAAATATCAATCTTTAGGTATTGAATACAACAGCCACTTGCTTCCGCATGCTTCACCGTTTACCAAAGTGCGCGAATAAAGATTATCTGAGAATGTTCTGCCCTTCTCATTTTTTGGATATGGGTATTCTTTAACTTGAATAGAACCATTTGCAACCATAATTTGTCCTTCTGCAAGTGAAAGGGCATTTACCTGGGATCGTCACTTAAAAGAATTTGTCAATTAGGTAAAGGGTATGCGACGTCAGCTCTAGCTGTGCCTAATCATCGACAACTTTAACGGTTTTCAAGAAAAAGAGGAAGATATACATTCAACATATCTATTAATATCCGAGCGTCTAGCACACCATTCAAGCCTTTTTAAGGGAATACATTGATCGCCAAGCAGTAATAAACTTGTCGTAGTTTATTATATAAATATAATTACTATGTCATACTTACTTTAAAAGTCACTTGAACAAGTTTTAATGTCACATATTAGTTACTTCAGGCAAATCAAACGCATGCATTCCTATTGTCATCCGACCAGTGGTGTATGAGCCACCTGCAAAATTCAAGGTAAAATATATGAGACTTCAAGACAAATTTTCTACGGTGATATTAGATTCGTG
Organism: Vesta saturnalis; assembly: GCA_036346205.1. Taxonomy (NCBI): domain Eukaryota; kingdom Metazoa; phylum Arthropoda; class Insecta; order Coleoptera; family Lampyridae; genus Vesta; species Vesta saturnalis. The sequence goes on along the minus strand of JARFJB010001017.1, from coordinate 17,826 downwards.
AAATATAGTGATTTTAGCAAAAAGATGTAGATCAAGGCGCACGCTTCGGTATCGAAATTTGATTACTATACGTTCGTGAGATTTTAATTTTTTTGCAAGGTCAAACGTACCTAAAAATATTACCATAGTGAATTCCTAGAAATGAGATGAATCTTATACCGCCATGTCTAATAACTGATACTTCTTGCCTTCTGAGATAATTCAATTTAAAGGTGTTAGGTATTTAGTTTTTTAAATAAGTCTACATACACTGTGTTTCTAAAATATCCTAATTAGATTATTAGTTTCTTTAACATTATTTTAACTGTTTGTATATTTTCATCTGAAAAACTTCAGTTAGTGGATGGTGGCATTAAAAAATTAAGCTATAAAGAACTAATTATTAATTCGTTCATAGTAGAATGAGGTCTCTTGAGCGCCAACGACGCCTGCCGTCGCGATGCTCAAGGTTTGTGTAAGCTCCGAAGGGCCTCGGGACGCCCACGTTGACCGTGCTCATTTTTCACCCCCATGGCTTCTTTTCGGGGTCGTTTTTAACCCCTGGTCGGAATTTTCAACCCCTTGATGGTATTTTCACCCCCTTGAAGACATTTTTACCCACAATTAGATCCGTTTTGGCTGGAAGTCGGCTTCTTTTCGGGGGCGATTTTCAACACCTTGATTGAATTTTCATCCCTTGACAGTATTTTCCCCCTAATTATGGCCTTCTTGGCAGTTCATACCCTGGAGGGTAGGAAAATTCGTTCGCATGCAGTGGGTCGGCTTCCTTTCGGGGGCGTTTTTCGATCCATGGGCCCTAATTAAAGCCCTTTTGGCAATATTAAGAGCCTTTATGGTGGTCTAACCTTTTGGTTAAGGGCGCCTAGGGTGTGGTCTAACGGCCATTTCGGTGGGACTAATAGGGGTGTTAAGGCCCTTATGACTTCATTAAGACGTGATCACACTCGAACCTTTTACCCGATTAGTTGTACTACTCAGCAGCTTCGCTCTGATTGGAGGATTAATTCTCTGCCTTCTGATTGGTTGTGGCGGGAAATTTGAATCTAATAAGAGGTCCTAATGTTAAATTGTAAGACAGGTGTAGGGCTTCGCAAATTGTTCTCGGGTCTTCGCTCCCTTGTCGTGATTGGACCTTGTTCGGAGGCCTTCGTGCATTGTCGAGATCCATTGGCGGAAAATTTGAATGTAATAAGAGGCCTAAGGCTAACTTGTAAGACAGGTGTGGGGCTGAGCAATTTGCTTTTGAGCCTTCGATCCCTTGTCTTGATCGGAACTTGTTCGAAGGGTCTTCATACATTGTCGTAGCCCCATTGGCAGGAAATCTGTATTCTAATAACGGGGCTTAATGCTAAGTTGTAAGACAGTTGTAGGGCTTCGGAACTTGTTCTCGGGACTTTTTCCCCTTGTCGAAACCCCATTGGCGTAAAATTCTAATTTGTACTTAAGTCTGCATTCTGTTTGCCTGTGACGGGAAATATAAATTTGTATTCTAATAAGGGGCCTAATGCTAACTTGTAAGACAGATGTTGGGCTTAGGAATTTACCCCTTGACAAAAAAAATTGAATTTGTTTGTGGCGCCATCTCGCGGTATATTTTTAAAAGTACATACAGGGACCTGTAATGGTTGTAGCGGGAAATTTGAAGTAAGGAGTTTAACACCATGTTTTAAGGTATGCCGTAAGTAGAACCAGGATACCTTGGCCGCCATTTTTTTTGTAACGTCACCCTTGGGACACCTTGGTCGCCATTTTTTTATGCCCACGTAGGGATCGTATTTTTTTCACCTGAGAATAAAAGATGTAATCTATCATTAATTAGGATCCGTTTTTATCAAAGAAGGTTTCATTATTATTATTACATTTTTTTAAATCACATCTACAGATTGTGACCTAATTTATTTATGCATTGGAGGGTTGCATTCTAATAAGGGGCCGTAGTCTTGTAAGGCGGGAATCTGTTCGCGGTCTTCTTAATATGTGTTTATTATAATAATAATAAACACATATTAAGAAGCTGTTTAATAAAACAGTTATACAACTTTATTTATATTAATTGGAAAGTAGAAATCGGTCGTCGACATGGCGTTAATTAATGTGTTTACAAATATTTTAAAAATTTGCTGCTACAAAAAAAAACATTAAGGTCTAAATTAAATATTAGATGAAATAATAATAATCGTTTCTGCCCTGATGCAATAGCGCTTTTTTTTATACAGGCAGATTCAATTACTGACACACACAGTGTGTTGATGTTAAAAGACACGATAAAATACTGGTGATTGCAGATTTTCTCCCCGAAATTTTTTTTGCAATAGAAGTTGATCATGCATGCCTCTCTCTGTTACGGAACTCTTAATTAAAACAACTAAACTACTAAAAACGCTTTTATTTATCAGAGTAGAATGGTTGAAAAACAAGCATTATACAGTAATTTGATTATCTCATCATTTATAACTAAACATGTAGTGAAAAACTTATTTACAAAATCAAGCATTAGTAAATTATCCCTCATTAAGTAAAAATATACCTTCATAAGTCAGTATTTGTCGTTGGGTGCTTCAAGAAAAAAATTAATTAAGTGCTCTTTGAAAACACTAATGACTTCTCTGGTATGTACCCAATAGAAGAGTTTTCAAGAATGCCGAAAGTTTTGAAAACTTGCTGATGTCTACGTCCTTTTTGATGCGTGACATACATTTTAATTTGGAGTGAATGCACCATAATGAAGACGATTTGTAGTTTTTAGACTAATAAAATAAATACAAAGAATGATTACCTTTAATAAACCATGTAGAGTAAAATCAACATCGGAAGACACCAAGCTGCGCAAAAAAAGTGCCGTCAGAGTGTAAAGCTCAACAAAAAAATATACGTTTGAAAAAATAAAAGTTTAGGTTATGTTACTTACGCGTTTGTTGTCCAACAATACAATTTTAGAAGTAAAAAATCTTTGAAATAATCATAAAGTAAAATAATATTTTATTGTCATAATTACAAAATCTAGTTTTTTTAAAATACATTATAATACAATATAATTGCCAATAACAATTAATCTCCTGATTTTTAGTCAGATTTAAACATTAGCAGAGCATTATTTATAAAGCCCATTTCACCACCTAAAATAATGATAAATAGCAACATATTTACGTTATAAAATTAAATAAACATACCAGCATGTACGATTATAAGGCGATTTCCTTTTCCAATAGGAGATTTAAGACCTGCGTTTGTCCCATCCGTCCACGAATATGGTGTCGTATGAGACGAATGTATGTGTTTCATCTAAAATTTACATAAGGTTATGCAGTAGAATCAAGAATGTATAGTTTATAATCTTCAAAACTAACCTGCGTAAATAACTGGTCGTCCAGCTTTCCGATAATTAGTGATCGAACGTATATATGCACAACGCAAAGAATGTATTTCATGTCGTTCAATTATAATCTTACGACGATCGGATGTTTTTTTTCCACCTACATAAAACCCAAGATAAGATATGATTAAAAATTAATCAGTAAACTTACCTGAAGCCCATTTTTAAAAGTAAACTTCTAAATGACGTTTGCTTTCCCGAATATCCAACTGTTTCGTCATCTTTAATGAGGTTATATATTCCTTGGAATATTACAAAATAAAACGTTGTTATCCAACTGCTTTTTACCTGAATTGATACTTTTAAAGTTTTTGTAATTGTTCCACACAATCTTGCGAGCATGTTCAGATAACACATGGCGTTTTCTTGCTTGAGGTGCTTGAGCGTTATGAGATATACTTGCGTCGCACATTATATAAAGAAGTAGATTTGATTACATTAATATAACATGAAATTAATAATTAAAGTAACTTACTTATAAATTCAATACAGGCAGCGGATAGTTTTAAAATAAACTGTTTTGTAGAATAAGTAATAAACAAATTTGATACGCCGGAAAAACAAAGAGGTTATAAACAAAAGTTGGCAAACGATCAGCTGGAAAGTAACGTTTTTAGAGCGCACAGTACTAATATCTGTGTCATTTTCCAATCATTACTGCATCTTTATCTAGTTTAAAAATGCGTTTCTGCGCTGGTGTCTTCCGATTTTGATTTTACTCTAATGAACTTACCTGATCAAGGAAATACGCAAGCAAAACCTTCTCTGTAACAGTTTCCCTATTATTCTTGCGCATCCACTCAATAAATCTGTCGAACTCTTTCTTATAAATGATTTCGGACTTTTTAGGTATAAGACTCAACTCAGCTTCTTCATCCACGTTTGAATCCGTTTTTGCAAAATTTGTTTATTTACAAAAAATAAATGACACTTGTAATGCAAAACTATGGCAACTATAATAAGACTGTTCATGAACTCCTGTGAAATGACATTTTTTTTGTAACTATCTGAAATTATTATATGATTTAAATTGTGTCTCAAAGTGGCTAGTTCGATGACAAAATAGCAATAGCATATGAAATTCGTTTATAATGCGGGACTATGGCATTCGTTTCCATTATAAGTTAATTTCATAATATACTAGTATCGGGGGAAATACCATAAGACCTGTGTTTATTCGGACAAAGTTTCATTATGAACGAAAGCTTTTTTGCTTAGTAATTGACGAGAGCAAATAACATGGTTATTTACTCGAGTCGTATTACCTAAAAGCAACAAAGCTTGAGTTGTGTCAAAATGAAAGTTCGCCCCGGGAATAAACACAAGCTCGAATTGTATTTGGTAAGACAATTTAATGAATCATACAATTAAAAATGATAAACTATATTTTAAGCGTTACTGATAGATTTTAACTATCGTTACTATGGAAGTATATCAACATGTAGTTTATTCACTTGCGAAGTATACCTACTAGCAGTTTATTCGATGTGAAAGTGATAAGACGTATAATAGAATGCGTTGTTTTTTGGCAGATGAACTAAATTGTCAATGACGCAGCAGATAATCTCTATTTTAACAGATACCCCGAAAGACGGCAACCGTTTAGAGATATATTCGGTAAGCTGTAACAAAATCCAAGAAACTACGGTTCTTTAACTAAACCCGGAGCAAATTACCATATTAATCAGGAAGCTGAACTTTCAAAATGAACTGACACAAATTACAGTAGTAGCTAAAACGGTTAAACGTCAACAAGAAGGTTAGAAACAATGACAGGTAATACATCATAATGGTCAAACAACAACAAGAAAGTTAGAAACAGACAGGAACACCCTGATGGACTTTAATAGATATTTTGATAGTTTTGTGTATATTCCAGGGTTGGGTTATCTTTGGTGCCACGAATTAAACCGATTTGTGTTAAATTACCAGTAGTCGTTTTCTTTATTACTGCGGGTTAGGATTTTATTCCTAACTGAACCTGTCCTCTTCCTAGACCGCGTCCACTATATTTTATTTTAACTGTACCGTACCTATTGCTGTGTTGTGGCCCATTCAAGTGCCTAACTGACCGACTGAGATACCGGCATTATCCCTATTAGTTGTTACGGCACACCCTTCACTTTTGGAGCAGTAATACCTTAGTGCACGTATCTTCGTTTTTAGTTGTATCATAAGGGGTTTTTCGGTCTCGCTTATCCTAGCTGTAAAAACGCTCTACTACACTTTCGTTTTTTAAGTAGTGGCGCGTTTTTTTGTTGTCGCTCTACAAATTTTAAAATAAAATCGTTTTGTCTTTTATAACTGGAGAGATCCCAAAAGTATTTATAAATGTCGATCTGTCATTTTCACTAAAAATGCAAGTAGATTTCAATTTACATATTTCATAGGTATCTGGATTAGATGCTATTGAGGGTCTGATTTTTTTGTTTTATATGGCAAACAACTAAACATGTTCTTTTTTCGAATATTTTTGCGCCAACTAGAGGGATCTGCTTGCATCCAACAGGCATAGTTTTTTTTACTTTGGGTGCTAACTTTAGCTCATTGCCCAAACACTGTTCAACGATTCCCACTTGTTACTTTTCACTACTGCTATCTGACTCAAGAATTGGTTCCCAATCCTTGTCTTTAATAGAGTAATCTGAGTCATACTGGAATAAATAAAAAATGGTATCATTCTTACATAAAAAAAGAACGTGATTTGAAAATTAATGGTACATTATTTTAGCGGAAAGAAATATGCACTCAACTTACAAAAATAGTAAATTCAACAGCAGACACAGTTAAGTACTTCATTAGGAACCAAGGGTAGCGATATTTTACTGCATGATGGTATCTCCCATTATTCCGATGAATTCGGCAGAAAGAATTAATTCTAAAAATAATGTCTTTAGGGTACTTATCCAACCTATTTTTTAATAAGTTCAGAAATAGGCAATATTGTAAAAATACCTTTTTTAGTGTAGTAGGTGTGATCTCTTCGTTCTCTTGCGCAGTTACTTCAACTATTACTTCTTCTTCACTCACGTGTTTCATACGGTAAAAATATACTTTCTAAATATTCAGCAAATCTTTGAGCTTTTTGCTCATCACTTCGGGCCCAATTTCCATCTTTTTTCCTAATAGGAGGGATGTGCTTACTGTTTTTTTTTTATATTTTTAGCCGCCTTCCAGAGGGAATAGTCAGTATTTTTATCGTTGGTTAGTTTACTTTAATAAGCATACATAGTTTCTTCTTTTAATGGTTTGATTTGTCTCCTTAATTCTTGAGTTAGGTTGTTCAGAACAGTTTTATCTTGGGGAGCTCTAGTCTGATGCCACCTTCTTCTTGCTTTACGTTTTTTACTTACTAGATCTCTGATTTCTTTCGGATAGTTATTTACTTGTATTCTGCTCTTAGTTTCAGGGGTATTTCCCATGCTGTTTGTTGAATGTCTTTCACGATTCTTTCAACTTTCCTCTCTATCTGCTCATCATATCTTAAAGGAACCCTTAAATCATTTTTTTCATTTAAAGGTAGCTTAAAACTTTCCCAGTTTGTGTACTTGTTGACTAACACAGGGTTTTTCTTTTTGGATGATAGTCTCACTCAGTGTTAGTGATATTGGGGAGTTAGCAGTGTTTATATCATACACTGGCCACTCGAACATACATATAGTGATTTTTAGACAAAGGCTAAATATTTTCAAAAGCAATGCAAATGTTTGAACGCGACTTGTGACTTATTATATACGGGGTGATCAATGAAGTCATGCAAAATATCAAAAAGTTTGAATGAGTCAAATTTCCGCAAAAAATTTTTTTGGTCGTTGCAATATAGTTCGTTACTACGGTAACATCAATATCTCTAGACGTTTTTGTCAGTTTTTGGATTAAGGCCCTTAGGCCTTGCACACACTACTCAACATAAAATTTGGGTAGCAAAACTTTTAAATGCTATAACTTGACATTGCATTGACAAGGCCTAAGGACCTTAATCCAAAAACTGACAAAAACATCTAGAGATATTGATGTTACCTTAGTAACGAATTATATTGCAACGATCAAAAATTTTTTTGCGGAAATTTCACTCATACAAACTTTTTAATTTTTTGCATGACTTCATTGATCACCCCGTATATAATAAACCTATGGTCCTACGGTAAATATACGTCATGCAGCTTAATCCGAAAAAAACTAGCTCTTAAAATTTACAAGCCGCGTTCAAAAATTTGCGTTCCTATTGAAAATATTTAACTTTAAATTTTGCGTAAAAATCACTGTGTAAGTTCGAGTGGTCAGCAGCTTATTTGTACGAGGGTTGCTATTTATGTATTGAGAATAGAAAGAATAAACAAATGAATTTGATGAAAAATATTTTTATTGCTTTTCAAAATAATCGCCTTTAAGATCTATACACTTTTGCATGCGATTGAACCACCCTTCAAACCACTTTGTCCAGTCAGAAGATGGTAGCTCTAAAACATGAATTTTGAAGGCCTCAACTGCTTCTTCGGGCGATGAAAATCGTTGTCCACGCAGTTTATCTTTAATTAGTGGAAACAAAAAGAAGTCATTGGGTGCCAAGTCGGGGCTGTAAGGCGGATGACCCATCAATTCGGCCTTTTGTGTTTCCAAATACTCGTTTGTTGCATGTGATGTGTGTGATCTGGCATTGTCGTGATGCAAAATGATTCGTCGTTTTGGGTTGGTTTCTCTCAATTTACCGAAAACTTCAGGCAAACAAATTTTCGTACACGACGTTGAATTAACGGTCTTTTGATCTTCGAGAGCCACAGTTACCACAGGACCGGTTTTCGTGAAGAAAAACCCCACCATTTGCTTCTTAACGCTTCGAGAACGAACAACTTTTGTTGGCTTTGATTCACATTGAAACACTCAAACTGTGGACTGGCCTTTTCTTTCTGGCTCATATGCATAAATCCACGACTCGTCACCTGTGACGATGTTGTATACCGCTTTGTATGCACCACAGTTGTATTTTGAAATCATTTTACGGCACCAATCGACACGAGCATTTTTTTGAGCATCCGTCAACAAATGTGGAATCCAACGTGCACACAGCTTCCGAACACACAAATTTTCGTGCAAAATCTTATGTATGTTGGTCATACTAATGCTTAAACTTCTCTCGATTTCGTGATATGTCACAGGACGATATTTATCAATTAGTTTTCGCACAGCATCGATATTTTCCGGCGCAGCGCCTGATTTTGGACGACCTTCTTTAACTTCATCTTGAGCGAACGTCCACGTTTGAATTGTGTACGTTGAATTCAGTCGAAAGTCATAATAAATCATAGCTCGAAAATTTTCACGAGTTAATTCCATATTGTGGCTGAGATGAAATTTTCAACTTACTGTAAACAACACAAATAGTGCTCGCACGACAAAACGTTCTGAGTACGTATAACCTCAAAAATGTCAAACTTTAAGATGACAGTGACAAATTTCACCTGGCAATTAAGTCGGCTTTCCAGTAGACAGTGCTTCACAACGTAATTCTTTTATTTTGTTTAATACCTTTAGTTATAGTCTACCTAGATCCCCAATGCGTATTTTCTGCTATTATTTAAAAATTTGTTTGAATTTATATATATATAATAATTATATATATATATATATATATATATATATATATATATATATATATATATTGCAGTAGCTTATATTTCTTCTGTTTCATATTTTAAGTCTTCGTAATGCTGTAAGTATTCCTTTACTATTACTGCACTACCTCCCCTGGCGGTATTTTCAGTATCATAAGTGTGTTATATTTTGTAACCTTTAAACATAATATAAGATTCTCTAGTAAAATAAGTTTCACGTACAAGACATACGTTCTATATCTAGGATTATTTGTAATTCTAGAGGATGCATCCATGACATAATTTTTAATGTAATAGTCATTTTTATTTTTTTGTTTTGGATTTAGCTCTCTGGGTGATATATTCTAACTTCTTCAATCGTTCGCTAACTGCGGTAATGGACGCTTCTTGTTTGTTAAGCTTGTCGAGAATGAGATGCAGTGTATGGTTAATGGTAGTATTCTGTTGCTCATCATTTCGGTTCTCCTTATTATTTACTATTTGTGCATATGTTTTTCCATAATTCTTTAATTTGTTACGGTTTCCGAAGTTGATAAATATAAATTAATTATACTAAGAATCTTTTACATGCAGTGTCAGTGTCCAGGATCCTGCAGATTCATTGGGGTTCTGAGAACTCAACCGGCTACATCATGCTTCCAATGAAACATTTATCCATTCTCCAACACAAGTCCACCCCCACTATGTAAGGATCAATAGAGTAACTACCTAAATTCAATTTAACTTTAACTTTCATTAGAATTGATTCTGTTTTTTTTTTCTTTTCTTTTTGCACAAATAAATAAATACAAATAAATACTTGTAAATCATGTCTACAAAAATCGTAATCAAATAGCTGAGGATGTCGCCTTGCATGATCAGGAATCACATTATACTTAAGTTCTAACTTACTATTTAATAAATTGTATTGGATTGAATTGAATTCAATTGAATCAACATTTATAAATATTTCTGGCATATCTTTCGTAGAGTGTTATAGGATTAAATCAATCTTTAATGTGAAATAATTTGATAGAGAAAACATAACTGCCCACCTCATATTTTGGATCAGGGGGTCGTAAACTAACGGTAACTTTGACACTAATTGGAAGGTGTGGATCATAATTAGAAATGCAAATATGAGTATGAGGCGGCCATTTAACATGTAAAAATATTGTTGTTTCGTGAATATAGTATAAAATGTACTCTGAATGTACCAACAAAATAGAGAATTTCATAGTCAACAAAGGTTGATTAGCGCAACTCAAAGGACGAAAGAAGTGTTGGGAGGTATGCTGTATATTGAGCGGTTAAGAACATATTATTCGGTTCACAAACCGTTCGGAACCGAACATATGATGCTGTACAGAATACTTGTTTGCGATAAATGAGACAAAGGATTAGGAAAGCAACGCAAAGTAACACCATAATGCGCTTGAACGAAAGAAGGATATTGAGAAATAGTATTGTGCTGAAGGAAATTTCTGAAGATTAATTATCAATTCAATGGTGCTTGATATCATCTATGGGTCATTCTTCAACTCTGTACACCTGAAACAGAACGTTTGCTTACAGAAACGGATAATGCATTTCTTGACTAGATTAACAACGTGTAAATCAATGGCTTGAATTAACATTCACTGTTTGTACAAAAAAATAGTTTAATTTTAATACTCTAGAAAAATTGATACAACATTCAGTATGAAAGTAAATAAATAATTCATTAAGAGATAAGATCAGTGAGTGCGATGGAGTCATTTTAAATCCCAAATGTAGAGACAACGAACTTACACCGACCATCATTTAAGTTGACTTTATTAAAAATTATCCGGATTTAACACAACAAATGGGGAAAATTCTTATATACATTCGAGTGAGAATAAAATGAATGAAGACGTCAGCAGGATTGAAGACTGTTTAATCATGGTTAAAATATGATAATATATGTAAATATGTTTAGACTTTAGCACTTAAAACGATATACCTGCATGTATTAGTTTATATATCTAATTTATCTTGTTGTATCTAGATAGAAATATCATTGAAATAATAGAAAGAGTAATTTTGAGAATTAATTTTATTTTCCCTTATTAATTACAATTTAATTCCATACATTTATATTCAATATGGCTTGAACCTTTTATGTATTAAATCAAACTCGGTAGCAAAGTATTTTATAATTTTAATTTAACGCATTATACAAGAGGATATAATGCCAGGTATCAATGGAAACTAATCCCTTAAGATGAAGCTTTAATAATTTATCAACTATCTCTTAATTGCCTCCATTTCATTCTTTTATACGTTTAAATATGAATAATCATTCAATGTGTAGGTATTTATGTAGAATTTTTTATGTGATTAAAGTTTGGGTGCATTATTTTTTTCTATTATAAAGATTAATTAAGCCACACAAGAATAGTTAATGCCTTAAATAACTGAGATTAATTTACACAACATTTTTGGATTTTGTTACCGACATTTTGATTAATTGTAGAACATTATATGTTTATTAAGCCTCATCTTTAGAAATTAAGACGATACACTGTTCTTAGAAACATTGCATTCTTTGTACAGGGTGCCTCTTTGTATAAGTTTGTAAAAACACCGAGCGTTTTCTAAGTAGCGTCAGGGATTATTTGGTAACAAACAGGTATGGTTTTTAAATGTGGTGTGGCACAATATAGTAGCACTATTAATTTCTGGCCTAACTTAGTAGAGATGATATATTTACATTTCTTATTGGATGTATGTAAAGCTACGGCTTGAGAAAATTTGCAGTGTTTTAAGAAAAGAACCCATAAGTCTGCGGAAGTAAATATTATTATCGTAGTAGGTATATTGCATATAAATATGCAAACATTTGGCTATGAGTAATGTTGGATCACACGACCTCACTAAAAACCTTTGTATGAATAATATTATAATTTATTGGTTTATCATCACATCACTAGCTTGTAGTTTTGATGATTCTTCACAGTATTGTTTTGTTAAACTACTATATTCTCAAGTTACACAAGTAACAATTAATAGTACCGGGTGATTCTTTAATACTGATGACAGTTTGAATTTCGCGCGTACGATCCTAGTTTTTGTACAGTGTTGAATGAATTGGCGGTTAAATATTTTTAGTTACTTTATTAAAACAGCTTTTTTCAGAGCTATTCCGTAATTCAAGAATTTATTAAAGTAAGTTATTAGATAATGTTTACATCAGACTAATTTGCATTTGTAGGTTAAAAACTTTCTTGAAGATAAGAAAATAAGAATTGCATCTGTAAGGCAAAACCTAATGAGGCGGTAAACAAAGGAACATAGGATAAGCATGGTGCCGATGTATGACGTCAGCATAGCTTATACTGGGTTCCCCATAATAGACTACCCATTGTATTTTATTAATAAATTCCCTACGAGATAACTAAATATGTTGTTCTCTGTGGAATTATCTTCTGTAGTCTTTGGGATTTAAGTTAATTATTAAACAGGTAGGCGCCTGTCACAAATAAGTTATAAATTAATAATTTCGTGTAACGTCATTTTACTACGAGAAGTTTGTTAGTTTCCATCAATAATTATTTAATTTTTTTTGCTTTGAGGCATTATTTCAACATCCGTTTGAACTTTCATGGATTACTCAGTCCAACAACGTGTGTTTTGTGTAGAAACTTACATAAGAAGCAATTCGATAGAAGAAGTTAGGCGTCCATTCCGGCGTCAGTTTAATAACAACAATAGGGGTCACGCGCCAAATCGTAAAACTGTTAAGTTATGGGTTCGTCATTGGCGTGAAAATGGTTCTGTACAAAATTTGAAGAAGCCTGGACGTCGAAGAACAGTTCGTACACCAGAAAATATTGAAAGAGTTAGAATTGCGTTTACGAGAAGTCCTAAAAGGTCTGCTAATCGACAAACTCTTATCCTAGGAATATCAAAGGGAAGCTTAGATCGAATTCTTCAAAGGGATTTAAAATTTCATCCCTATAAATACCAAATGGCACAGCACCTTAGCAATCAAGCTAAAGAAGTAAGGTTAGAATTTTGTCAAGAATTTTTGGATTTACATCAAGGAGCAATTCACAGTCTCCTAATGAGCGACGAAACAAATTTTTATTTGAACGGCATGGTTAATAAACAGAATTTTAGATACTGGTCAAATGAAAATCCTCGTGAAATCTTTACACAGAACCTCCATAATCCAAAAGTTGTGTGGTGGGGAGTAGGATCTTTTGGTATTATTAGTCCATATTTTTTTGAGGATGAAAGTAACCGCGCTGTAACAGTAACATCCGAGTGCTACGTAAACATGATAGAGACATTCCTCATTCCAGAATTAAATAGACGAGGATTACTGAACTATGCCTTACTATTCCAACAAGATGGGGCAACAGCTCATACCGCCAGAAACTCAATGAGTGTTCTGCGAGAAATGTTTAATGGTCGACTCATTTCTCGATTCGGAGATTTGCCTTGGCCTTCGAGGTCCCCCGACTTAACGGCACCCGATTTTTTCCTGTAGGGATATTTAAAAGCCAAAGTGTTTGCGAGTCGTCCAGGTACAATCGAGGAACTCAAAGTCAAAATTCGTGAAGAAGTTGAAGGAATAGACGAAGGTTTGCTACGCCGTGTAATGAACCACTTTTTATCTAATATTGAAAAATGTGTTGAAGTTGGTGGAGGTCATTTAGAAGACGTGATTTTTAAAAGTTAGAATTAAATTAGCCAAATATTTATAAGTTATCATAAATCCCAAAGAGTTAGTTGTAATTTAGTATAATAAATAGTTTGTTTTGTTAACTAAAAAAATTTTAATGCAAATATTAAAATGAGTAGCGTATTATAGGGAACCTGTATAAACAGATATTTTATAAATGGTTCAAATATCACTTTCAATGTCAAACTGCCAGAGCGCTGGTGGTGTAGCGGTAGGTGTCGTCTTCCACGTATTTGGTGCGGGTTCGATTCCCAGCTCTTGCACTTTTTTTCTTTAGGTTACAGTAGTTTTGTTTATCTTATCTAATTATGTTAGGTTACAGTAGTCTTGTTTTTCTGACTAAAATAGATGACGTCACATATCGGCACCATCCTAATCCTACTCATTCTATGTTCCTTGGTGTAACGTCTCCTAAAACCTACAGGCGGTCTATTACTACGAAATGATGAAGTGGTAGAAGACGTAAGGCAACGGACGGAAGCAAGTCCCAAACAATTAATCCACCAGTTGAGTGCTCAAGCTGGTAAGTTGTCAACGTAGGATAAATTTGTGAACATATAGGTAATCCAGCGAAAAAATCGATGCACGTCATTAATTTAAGTAAGTAGTTCCAATGGCAAATGTTTTATATCAGAAATGCTTGACAACACGGACAGAATTGCTAACCTAAATCAGTTCTATCTGAATCCTCTCGTGCACAATAGGCGGGTTCTAAAGGTGGTAATGAAACAAAGTTAGTTGACGCAACTGCTCTGACTCATCAAATTGGTGTAGTAACATGAATAATTAGTTGGAACTAGCTAAATAAATGTATGACGTGCATCGGTTTTTTCGCTGGATTACCTATACTAATTTATTTTAAAATTAGAGGTTGTCTACATTTGCACCCATACCGGGTTTCTGTTGTACAGCAGCTGCATCCTGTTGATAATGACCATAGACGTAATTATTATGATTGGTTTACTAACAATTTAAATAACCATATTTTAAATGTAACTTTTATGACCGCATGGTTTCATTTATCTTGCTAAAATTACCGAACGTGGCCACATCATTTTGAGGAGGAGCTTGAAAAAATTACACCTGCAACTCTGGAAAAGTGTGACAATATGAAGCGTAGAGTGGAGTTGTGTCGTGAACATACTGGTGTACATTTTGAGCAATTTTTATAGTTTATTTAATAAAATGTTAATAACGTAACTATGCGTAGTGCAAGTGCAAAAATTTGTTATAAAACGGGAGATTTATTTATAATTTAAAAATAAATTATTAATTTAGAGACTGATACCTATTTATACATACACCACTGGTATTAAATAAACAACCTTTAAAATATTTTGTTTTAAAAATTGATACAATTGACCACACACAGTTTGTGTTAAAACGTTTGCATACTGGGTTATTGAAAAAAAATTTAATCATTGTTTTTTTATGTATTTTAAAACGTTACCATAAATTATATTAATAGTCGATGCAAAAAACTCTTAAAAAATTTTGTCTGACTTATTATAAGCAATTTAAAATTGATAAAATTTTAAAAAGAATCACGCGACTACAAACGCGCCGCGATTGATCGGCATGTTTGTAACGTCATAATGTTAAACTAATTCTCAATAGTACAGTGTCAACGATAAATTGACGAAACATGTCCGAAATTTAGTGCAAAAAAATTATTTATAATAGCTTGTTTAGTCATGTGTGATAAAGTTTACGGTTAGGTTGACAACTAAACTTGTGCGGTACTACATCAACTTTAATTTTTGCTCTACTTCCCATTGTAGTATAGTACGTAAATATAATTCTCCATGTCTTCTTTCAGCTAAAAAAACATCAAATCATGAAATTATTTCAGATGGCATTACAACAACGGAAGAACCACCATTATATACACTTTTAAAATTTCAATTTCGTATAGTACATAACCTAGCGCGTAATTAAAATATAAAATACTAAATTAAACCGAAACCATTCAATAACCGTGTACAAATTTATTATTTAATCGTTTTAAATTATTCATAGAAATTTTTTTGATGCTATGATTTTTAAAAGTTACGGTAATAATTAGATTTAATCGATTAAAAGTCAAAACACTGTATCAGCTGTATGCTACGATGAGTAAAAATAAACATTCTGATGTCACACACGCTCTGGTTTGTTCGGGAACTTTCGGTGTGTTTCGGATACTGGGTTCAAAAATGTATTTTTAATGTAATGTACCTTATGAATTAGAGCGAAAGAAAAAACTAAAACAGTTTTGTTATAAAACGTATTACAATGATCTTTTCATTTATTACAAAAAAAATTTTTTTTGAAAACCCTATTGTCAATGTTTTGTTTTAAAACGTTTTTAAACTGCATTTAGATTTCAAGCAATTAATTTCAGAAAACTAAGTTTATAATTTTGATTTGTAATAGCACATCGTAATGATGGTTGACATAGTTAACTTAAAGTCCCGAAATACGGGGCATGTACGCGTCACCCGAACAGTGTGGGGTACCAAAAACTCGTCAATAAGGAGAAGGAGAGGGAGAAATTTCTTTTAAATTAGATACAACATTATAAATTTTCATGCTCTCTAGTCTAAGTGACAAATGTAGTGGTTGTTTATGGTAACTTTTAGGTGTCCAAATGCACTAATGTTTAAAAAGGTACTTAAAAAAATTCAAGGTAATCCATTTCAAAATTATTTTATTCACATCAAAAAAAAAGATTTTCCGTGGTGGAGTTGGATAAACACATGCATATTTGAACAATATGTTCTTGTGTTGTATATCTTCAGTCTTGAAGTGGTTAAAAAGCTCGACACATTGTATGTCAATCGAAACAGAAATTTCCTTCCAATCTTTTATTTTTTGACCGGTTGTATGTTTTTTAACACACAATTTCCTCAAAAAATTCTGAATCACCCACATGAATATTGTCACGTGGTGTGGAAATTTTAAGTAACACGTTAGATAATTTCTTTTCTTTCCGTTTTAGTAAATTTCGGTGATAAAAAAGCTAATACTCTTTCAAACGTTTTGTTTCAAGTGTTAATGTATTGAGGATAGAAATTGTTTAAAAGTTTTTTAATGATTAAGATATGTATAATAGGAAGGAGTAAATGTCATGTCGGTTAAATTAAACGTAATTTGAGAAATATAAGATGTGGGTATAAATTTGTTTTTTGATAACGCTAAGCTTGAGGCGCGTTGAATTAAATGGGTGCCGCAATTCTTTTTCAAAGTTTACCGAATCGTTTTGTTTAATATTGCTGTTTGTAAGTTTATAAAATTTGGTCGCTCAACTATATGCCGTTGGAAAAGAAGTCGTGGGCTTATGGGTTCTGGGTATTAGCATGTTTTTCGTAGGCTGTAATGAATATCTTGCATTTCTTCAGCTTGATGATAGCAGGTGATGCTCGGAAGGGCGACGTGTTTTGAGAGGAAAGGGGATATTTGCTTTTTTCGATTCAGTCTTGGTTTAGGTGTAGGATGTGAAAACTCTCGTTATTGCGGCCCGGTCGTGTACTCGAAGTGTGTGTTGAAGTAGGGCGGAACCTATTTGCGCCCTTACCGAGGAGGGGGGTTAAGAAAACCTACCGTTGGAAATCTTTTCGTTACCCTTATTTTGGGGACATTTTGGAAACTTAGCCCGCCTCGATTATTATATGGTTTATGGTTGGTCAATAAAGACATTTTTGTTTTTGTAGAATTAGATTAGGTGTTATTGCAAGTGCTAATCCTTATTTCTTTCGAATGGATTATCGCATCTTGTTTGCGGATCGATGGTAAGGTTCCGGTTATAGGTGTTAATTTCGAGTACATAGTTGAGCCGTAATGAAGGACAAATTTGCTATATATAGTGACGCTTTAATAGTTTTATGTAAATAAAAGTAAAGTTAGTTTTATGTATATTAACTTTAACCTGATGAAGAAGCTAATCGTAGCGTATGGTGTTCTAGTTTACAGGATTTGCCTTTAGTGAAGTTTGTGTAAAGATAAATTTAAAGAAAGTCATTTGGTTTACGTCGATTAAATACCAAAAGGTCAATTGCAGTACCGTTGAGAGAAAGAAAATGTTGATTGATTACTTCGGTGCTTTGTGAAGGTAACTACATATTTTTTTCTGAATTTACATTTTTTGGTGACTTTAATAAGATGGTTGTTTG
>JARFJB010001016.1:0-47582 GCA_036346205.1 Vesta saturnalis | reverse complement strand
GGTGTTGGGTTCTCCTCTATATCGTCTTCGCACATTAACTCCAAATTCGAGGAAGTTACTGAAACTCCATCTACAAAATCGTTTTCCACAGCATCAATTCCTTCAGTGAAATCATGTGTTGCTGCAACTGTTGCATTTGTAATTGCATCACTATCGAAACAATTTTCCAGTCCATACACAGTTTTGTTATTTATAATCGACAGAAGCAAATCATCTGCTGGATCATCAATTGTTACTGCAACCTTCCCGCCACCAGTTAAATAAATTTCTTTGTTATTCTGTGCTGCTTTCTTTCTAATTAATTTTTTTTGATTGTCATAAAATTTCTTCAAGGAATCCACTGATCTGTGGCACAGATTTGGAGATTCCGAATTAAATTGTTGTGCAATTTTCTCCCAGGCTTTATTCTTTTCATCCAGGGACACACCGTCTGTTTTTTTGTTCTCAATTACAGATTTAAATTTACTAATTATTGATATTAGTAACTGTTTTTCATGCAGTGTGTAATTTACAGAACGTATCCTTTTGTTTTCTTGGCCAGTTGCAGTTTCCATTGTAAAAACACTTTCCATCTTCGTACAACAAACAGATAACTAAAGTTTGGTTATAAAACCAATTTCGTAAACAAAATTTAGTTAGAAACTACAGTTCCTAAAATCGTAGGTTAAGGACGCGCTGATAAAGTGGTGGGGCGTCCGTATTGGTTTAGCATGGACAATCCTCATTTGAAGGTTTACATAAAAGATATAGAGGGCGGTAATGGTATATTTATCAACAAGTTGCACCTAAAATGACGTAATTTATTATGCATCGGCAGTCGACACCGTAGTTATTGTACACAAACGCTTTACAAAATATTCACCAGATCTTATTCTTAATAGTTTCGGTGTTATTGACAATAAAACAATCAGTTCTTTTCAGAGCTATAAGTTGCATTAATTATTCGTGGTCGGTAAGTTTGTATAAGAATAATAATTAATATTCGGCGTATTCTGCCGTACTAAGCAATAATGTCGTATCTACGTGATTAGTAGTTTTGAGTAATTGAACGTTATGTATATTTCGAGGTTTACTCTTAAGTTTTTTAACTTGCATTCGGAATATTAATATTAATTTTTAATATAGTTATTTTTATGGTATTCCTTTATAGACACAAAATATGCTCTTACGACATTTTGTTGTATTATTTTTTTGTTGGTATTAAAAAAAGAAAACATAGAAAATGCACCGTTGTAGTCGCATTCAATTTTGATAAAAAAAATGCCAAACACGACTTTCTTGCTTAGTACTATTCATAACCTCAATTATTGCACTTAAAATCTAGGTTTTTATGTTTTGTTTCTTATTACAGAGTAGACGATATTTATTTTCTGGTATTCCTATTGCATTGTATTTTGGGTTGAATTGTTAGCACAATGCCTAAAAGTACAATTGTCAAGAAAGCGCAATAAAAAGCAAAAGCCGGCAAGTTACGTTGGAAAAAATTAAAGAGTAAGTAATAATTGGTTAGTAGATATATATATATATATATATATATGTATATTCATAAAAATCTTTTGTAGATCCACCTCAAAGAATGTGCCTACCATATTTTCAGATATTGGTAACACAAGCAATCATTCATTAGATGAAGAGTAATTTTCTTTACATATAATACTATATAATATCTTTAATTTTGTAATAATATATTTTAGATCAAAAGCCGCGTCAACATCTATATTGCCAGATGAATCCATATTTTTACATGAAAACGAATATGGAAACACGCTGTAAGTATATTATGCAAACACAGTTGTTATTAGGTAAAGTTTAACTTGTTAACAGTTTCAAGGATCCTGAAGTAAATTTGAAAACTTATGGTAGGATTGATTCTCAAAAAACAACCCAGAAAAAAGAGTTTGGTACAATATCTTCAGACGAATGTGACAGGTACATTTTTAGTGCGAAATAAACCTTCGGTGAAAATAATAATATATATTTTAGAATTGAAAATTACCCATTGGAGTATGAATATGGAGGAAAAACACCGGCAATAATTACTGGTAACCGTATTGTAGATTTGGGGTACGTCTTGGAAACAGTATTGGAAATGCAATACAAACATGTAACTGTGTGCACATTGGGCCGAATCGTCATTAAAAATGAATTTCGTAATGGGTTAGTCAGCACAATCATACTTGCTTGCACTCATTGTGATAAAACATTCACTATACACACTGAAAGGCCAACCAACTTAGTCTCTATTATAAATATTGGAGCTGTATGGGGTACATTAGCAACTGGAAGCACATTTGCTCATTTAGAAGAAAGTCTAAGTTGCTTGGATATTCCGGTTATGACAGAAAAGGAGTTCATTTCGATAGAAACATCTCTGGAAGTGGTATGTGTAAAGCATTATCAAAGATTACAAAATTTTAAAAGGTATTTGTTTCATAAATTAGAATTGGAAAATGTCCTTATGGAAATCGATGCAGGAAGCAGGTGCGGAAGAAAAGGCGTTCGCTATCAGCATGGGCCATACATGTTCTGATGGAACACCTTGGATTACTGTGTATGTAGACGGTTCTTGGAGTAAACGAAGTTATGGCACAAATTTCAATTCATTATCTGGGATGATTGGTATCATAGGGCGTCACACTGGAAAATTATTGTTTATCGCAGTAAGGAATAAGTTGTGCTGCATATGTGCCCGTGCTGAAAGTCGTAATGCACAACCTACACCCCATACCTGTTATAAGAATTGGAGCCAATCAGCACCAGGCATGGAAGCAGATATGGCAGTTCAGGGATTCATGGTTAGTGAAGAAATGCACGGTGTGAGGTACAAACAATTTATCGCTGATGGAGATTCAAGTGTGTTTGCTAAATTAAAAGAGAAAGTGCCATATGGATCAGAGATAAATAAAATTGAGTGCACAAATCATGCATTAAAAAATTATGGTAAGCATCTATATAAATTTAAAAGAGATGCGCACATAAATGTAAACGGCCGAAAACTACTTACTGTGGCGAAAATTAAGCAACTTCAAAGAGAGCCAAATGTTCCATATACGAACATTCCAAAATGACAAAATGTTGATCTCCTTCGATTAGATCTGAAGAATGGTTTACATCATGTTTATGGCGACCATTCCGGATGCAGACAAGGCATTTGCAATAATGTTGGAGATGTATCGGAGTAAAATTTCCGACCTGAAGGCTACGTCCATTTATAGTCACATACATGGTAAGCTTAATAAGTATGTTTTTTTAAATTACTTTTTTGTATGTTTAGGGGCCCTTCAACTGTTGGTAAGAAAGGCACATCTCTTAATTGAAAACGAAACCAATAATAGAGCAGAGAGGCTGATGAATATTGTGGCCCGATTCAATATGGGTAAACGTTTAAACCTTGTCCAAAGAGGTTCGTATCAAAGACGAGTGTACCTTGCTGGCTTAAGGTATAACAAAAATTTGAATGGCATTCAAGACCTTACAAAAGGGTTACACAACGTAGTCCTGGTCAATATTTTAAAAAATTTATAAATCAGAATATGACGAAATCTAATAATAGGGCACGTAAAAGATTGTTCTCAAAAGATGAAGGAGAAAATGAAATTGTTGCAAAGAAGGCAAAGGTAAGAGAGCCTAATACTGATTATGGAGTTAGTGTGGAGACTCCAGAAGAAGATGCAGACGTGTTGGCCATACAATGTGAACTAATTTTAGAGGGATTACAAGTAAATATTTAATTTTTTTCAGTGGGTGTAAAAGTAATTCAATAATTTTTTAGGTGAATGCAGAAGAGCGGGATCTTATCCAAGAAAATTCAGTTGGACAGTTTGGCAACAATGTTTATGAAACAGAAAGACATCACCGGTTAACAGCCTCACTATTTGGACGGGTTATTAAAAGGAAAGAACACACACCTTGCCACAATATTGTAAAATCCTGCTTAACGAATAACAAATTTTTTTCACCTGCTACAGAGTACGGCATCTGCAAAGAAGAAGTGGCCATAAACCTTTTTACAAAACACACTTCGTTGGAGGTTGCGAAGTCGGGTTTGTGGATTGATTTGGATCATTGTTTTTTAGGAGCTTCTCCTGACGGTATACTTTCTATATTATATTGTAATTAATTTATTAGATGTTGCAATGGAAGTTGAGGTATAAGTAGTACATAGTTTAATTTTAGGCCTAATTGGAAATGATGCCATATTAGAGGTAAAGTGCCTTTTTTCTGCCAGCGACTTGGGTGCTTTAACCATCGAAGAGGTTATTAATAAAATGAAAAAGAGCACCATATGCCTGGAGTTAAAAAACAACATTGTCAGCTTAAAACGAAATCATTCATATTACTATCAAGTATGATCCTACTTTATAATACATTAATGTCACACACATAATTTTAGATCCAAGGACAGCTTAATATTACAGGTAGATCTAAATGTTATTTTGTGGTATACGTGAACGACACCATTGACATTTTTATCGAAGAAATTGAAAAGATGTTCACTTTTGGAATGACAGGATGGTTCCAACTCTAATACAATTTTATAAATATTGTATTGCGCCGGAGATTGTACGCGATAATCTCGGCAAAGGAAAGAATTGTGTAGATCCGCCGTACATATTGGAAGCTATAAAAAACACAAAGAGAAAAAGAAAAAGGAATTGTTAGAAAAAATAAGAAACAAAAGTAAAAAAATTATAATAGAAGTTAGAAATAGTTATTAGGATGTACAATTAGAGTTATTATTGGTTATGAAATACTAGAGTTATGGCCCGCTACGCTGGGCCTATTTTATAGATGTGAAAGACAAACGTAAACATTACTCTTTATAGTATAAATATCTTTAGATGTAAAATCTCTATTTTCGTATTTCCCCATAGTAACATTTGAGGTCATCTGACGTAACTGATGACAAATTTGCAAGCAAGAAATCAAGCAAGCAAACCTGGCAGAATATATTATTTATAGAGGATACCTATAATGACTTTAACACTTTATTTAGTTATTATTAAAAACAATTTTTTGAGTTGTTACCCCCATCGCTAGAAATAGTGTAGGTGCATCGGTTGTATATTGAATTATTTATTGATTGTAGATTAGAAACCATTTAATATCTTTGTAGTGTAAGAAATTAATCAACTATAATAATATTAGCAATATTTGTAGGTTATATATTATTTTTAATAGGTAGGTATATAACATAAAAACTTCAAAACAAATAAACAAACTATATTCATTTTAACGTTTCGGTAATATAACAGGTATACCATTTTCAAAATTGTTACAACAGACTTAAAGTTTAAATATAAGGAAAGAAACAAGCTATAAAAATGTGACATATCTAATAAATACCAAATGCCACTGCCATATTTTGAGTACCATCATATCTTGCTGGGTGTTTAATGACAGGTCAGACTAAAATTATGTAATGCCTCCTTTATATTCAATTCTGTTCTTTCATTGGCTCGGTCAAAAATTGAAAAATCGTCATGACAAATTTGATGTGCACTATCAATTTTATGGTTGAAAATAGCAGAATTAGGTATTGCTAAAGAAGGTTTTTGGAGTCTAAGTGTAACACCTAAATGTTCGCAACGTTTAACAGCAAAATGCCGTTGGATTCTACCGACATAAGTGGTATTACAGACACTACACTGAAACTTATATATCATGTGAGACGCAACGTCCTTTGGAAACATATCCTTCACTCTACAAGGAGAACCAATACTTTCGATGGTAGTAAAAGCAATACCTAAGTCTATTGTATTGGAAAGGACTTTTTAATAAATTTCCGAATATGAATACTATGTGAACCAGTAAAAGGTAGTTTAACATAAATTTATTATTTATATTTAGTTTTATTAGGATCAGTGGATGGTAAACACTTCTTGTTAAGAAAACTACAAATATGACTTTCTATCAAATTTAGTGAAAAACTATTTTCTTGTAGAAATTTGTTTCAATTTATCAAATTCCAAATTCAATAAATGAAAGACTGAACAGAGCATATAAGGTCTGTGTAACAATATAATGATTCTTACATTGATTCGGAACTAAACTTTCATTGTTAGTGTATAAACCAGTAAATGTCGATTTTCTATAAACAGAAGTGTCAAAATCTGAATCTAAATTAAAAACATTCATTCCTAAAAAAGGTAAGCCTTTATCAACTTCAACCTCAAATGAGAATCTTACCGAAACGTTAAAGTGAATATAGTTTGTTTATTTGTTTTGAAGTTTTTATGTTATATTTCATTCAAAGGCAAACCTCTTATCTACATAGATAGGTAATACTAAAAGTATTTATTGATTTTATGAGTTGAATGTTTTTGTTGATCATTTTAATATTGTAATATATTAATGTATAAATAATAAATCTATTATTTAATCGTTATTCATGAAAGTTTTCCTATCATTAAATAATTATAAAAAATTGTTGATTAATAACCCTTATATAATTTTTATATTTTATTTATAAAACGATTTCAAATAACATTTCATTCCTATTGAATAACTTGTACCCAATTTAACATTTTTGATAATGTTTAAACATTTTCACAGCAAAAAAAAGTATTGTAACCAAATACGATTCCTAAGTAGCAATTAATAATCCGAAGTTATTAAGGACTTATAGCTAATACTAGCCGTTTACAATAATCCCAATGAGCCCGGTAAAGAAGATGCTCAAGTTTTCGAGTTTTTTGCTCTATACGACGGTAATGAATTATGAAATCGCAATATAACATTTCTGACAATTCTGAAGTGTCGCCACCTATGTGAAAAGGCTCGAAGTTTTAAGCGATCACATGATGATGGGATTGTTTGCTTCTTCACTAATGCATTTTAAAATTTCACATTTTTTTACAAATCTTGTTGTACCTAGCACTGATTGATTTAAAATTTTGTTGGTAATTACTAAATAGTGTGGTGATGGCAATCTGATAGTTTCAACCCATTTCATAACTAAAAATTTTAAAATTTCAGTTATTTCAACTTTTTTTTTTGCATAGTAAATAAGTGAATTAAGCCACCAAAATTGGTTATTGCCTTGAGCCATCCTTTTTGTTTCAAATTTAGTGCGTATGACATCTAACTTTTAAGATTTGTACAAAATCCCAAGGCTTGTTTTCAACTGTGTATCCCCACCACTTTGGCAGCGCGTCCTTAAAAATGCGATGTTGTCGTTGTGAAACGAAGCTTACTTAAACCGTACAATTAAAGTGTCGGTGCAATAAAGGTGAAGTTAAACTGGCTTTAAATATTTAAGCCGGCTTTGCTAAACCCTACTTAAACTGAAAACGGTGCAAATGGGCATTAGCCTAAACTAATTTGGAAAGTTTATATATATTTGGGAAGCTTATTACTATGTTTAACATAAGAAATTATTAGATTTTAAAAATTACATTTACTGTGGTCAGTCAATTCCACATCATATGGGATTTTTTATTAATAGCTTTATTCGAAATTTAACTTTGGCATCAATTTCTGCTTGCTTAAAATTAACCAACAAAGTAATAGTCATGTGAAATTTGTAACTAACATTTGACATCTTTATGATTAATACTTTCGTTTTAGAAAATGATGACAAAATCACATTAAAGGACATTTTGGTGTTTTCCACAGGAGCAGATGCAATTCCTCCTTTAGGATTTGAGCAGGATCCTACAGTTTGTTTTGTTCATGATGACAGTTTATTTCCTATTGCAAATACCTGTGGTTTGCAATTACGATTGCCTACATGTCACGAGACTTATAATGAATTTGTTTATTATATACGTTTAGGAATCAGTAATTGCAACGATTTTGCATTTGCATAGTCAATATAGTTTTCAGAATCTTTTTTTTACATAATCTTTCCTTGTATTTTATTATTGTAATAGTCATAGTGAGATATTGGTTTTAAGAATAGTTTGTTTTTTATTTAATGTTCCTTCTTTGTAATTGCATTTACTAATTAAGGATCCTTTCAATAGTTCAATAAAATATCAGCAACTGAAATATATCATTATTTTGTTGTATATTTTATATTTTTCCAAACATACATTGGATTCCACAATGCTGTTATCCAGAGCAAGGTTACTTGACAGGGTTAACTCAACTACTTTCCCTTTTATATACAAACCAATACAAGGTGCATTCATACAGGAAACAGGTGTGTATAGTGGAACACCGCCCATTTAAGGTCAGGCAAATACCTTTTTTCAACTCTAGGGACAGTCAAGGAAATGTTGTGTCGATACCAATTACATATATGGTCCTCTAAAACCACCAATTTCAGTAATCATAAAGAGCTGAAAGCTGCCTTTTGGGCACATTTTGAAGACAAAACTAAGGCATATTTTTTATTTTGAGTGCAGTAGGCAGACTATATTGTATAGGTACTAGATATTTGCACCAAATTGGGAAAACTTTATTTTTATTTATTACATTTCTTTTATTACCTTAACATAATATTTACTAAACTTCGTATCCTTAAATAATGATTAACACCATTAATTTCATCATTTTGAAGTGGGTCAAGAATAAGGTCATTTATTTGTTGAATCTGTTGCTCATTCAAGTCTACTTCTGTCTCTGGAATGATTACATTATTCTCGGTTTCAATTTGAGGGAGTGGTCCAAAATTATCCACCCCATATTGATCAGGATTTTCCCAATAATTTGAATCTTAATTTGAGCACTTCTTTCAAATACTGAACTATTCCACAATTGTAGTGGCGATCTTGCATTCATTGTACTCAAACTATGGTTATTCCATTGTAACACAAACTCTCTTACCGATTTGCGTATTCTAGGTAGATACACGTATTTCAAACAAATAAACTTTTGTATGGTTTGGTGACAACTCGATTCACTTCTGACCACAGACATTCTATCCTTTGGTTGTGAACGGACCTTCACGTAATGAAGCTACCTCTATTTGAACCTCTTTCGTTCAGCATATATCTTGCAACACCTATATTCTAAATGCCCTGTCCCTCTTACACGACTGGGTAAACCAAAATTTCTAACTCCATTTTCAAATAATGAAATTACAGTTTCGGCTTTGTTATTACACATACAATCCAAATAGATGATTATACGACTATACCCATCAACGCATCCATGTTAAACAAAACGAAAATTCACTAATTTATGATTAGAATCAATGTGCCTTAAAAAATTCTTACATTGGCCAAACTTAGATATGTATGCTTACCATAAGTAGTTGGTCCCTTTCACGTGGTACACCTTCTTTGTATTGTATTTCTTCTTCTTAATGCTCTGCCAACTGAGTCAATTCTCCTTAAAATTATTCTTACTCTGTTTCGTGCTACATATATATTTCGCGATCGCAAGCTGCTTAACTTCTCCAGCATCAGGTGTATCTAATTTAATATCACGAATGATTGAAGTTAAATGGTCATCATCGATAAAGGTTTGCTGAAGATTCCAATTGCTTTTTCTTCTATATAGAGTATTTCTTGATATGCATAACATTTTACTTATATTTGTCCAATTGAAACCAAGGTTTCTTAGATGAACAACTTGTTCATTACTAATATTATATTTTGGTCGGCCTGTATGGCCACTAATTACAGTTAAAATGTTTGTTTGCTGGTTCAGTCATATCTAGAAATAGAAATTAGGTGTAAATTTACATTTAATTACTTAATAAAAGGTTTTTATTCTCGGCTTCTCCATGCAAGATCATCTGAAGCAATCGTAGACAATTATGTAAATCTCAAGTTCTAATTAAATCTCCATAGTGTTTGAAGAAGTTAGCCATAAGTAAAGCTCATTTGCAACGTAAAGTTTAATGTAAGGAGAGTGGGAGGATTGGGACACAGGAGGAATGGGACACCCTCTACATTTCATATTTCGCGCGTGATTTTTTGTCTCTCCTTTTGGTGGTTGGTAGACGTGCTTGATTCACAAATACCATTTGAAAATAAAGTGTTTATGATCGTTAGTTTTTGTGCGACCGACAATCGATGATTTTTAATTGATAAAGTAAGTATTTGCCCTTAGTTATGAATAAATTTTCACTGTAATGAATCACATTTAATAAATTATATGTTTCCTGCCAGATAATGCATGGATAACCTCAACTTTTTGTACGTATTAATTTTGGGTAACAGTTAACCTATAAATTTTGTTTGTTGTTTTAAAATTTTTGTGCCTCTAGGAGGAATGGGACAATGATCAGCAGGAGGAATGGGACTGTCCCAAACCTCCTGCGTTATCAATTTGCTTTGGCGATTTGATCATTAGGTTTTAATTATTATTTTTTAATTCGTATTTACTTTCATAGTTATAAAAAGAAGTATGCCACGACGCTGGACAAGGAAGACGGATAGGGTGAGGCCAACAGAAGAGGAGTTAAGAAATGCAGTAGCAGAAGTACTTAAAGGAGGCTGCACTCTCGAAGTAGCCAGACATTTTAATATGTCTAAATCAGCTCTCTCCCGTCATGTGATACATGCAAAACGGTTAGAACCTGGTCAGGAATATACGTTTAAACCGAATACAACTGTGAGGCAAGTATTCTCCAAATACCAAGAAGAGCAATTAGCAGAATATTTAAAAGTATCGGCAAAAATGCACTATGGATTGACGACACTTGCAACTCGTAAACTAGCATACGAATTTGCTGTTGCTTCATCATGCAATGTTTTGGAAAGCTGGAGAAAATATGAGGCAGCAGGGAAAGAGTGGCTTCATGGGTTCATGTTAAGAAACCCTGACCTTTCAATCAGAACACCTGAAGCCACCAGCTTGAGCCGGTCTACCAGCTTTAACAAATTTAACGTTGGTCAATTCTACGCTAATGTTTCAGAAGTCTATGCTAGACATAACTTCTCTGCTGCAAAAGTATGGAACTGTGATGAAACTAATATGCCCACAGTACATAATCCTACTAAAATAATTGCGCAGAAAGGGTTAAAACAAGTCGGCCAAATAACAAGTGCTGAACGGGGACAACTTGTCACTATGCTTTGTTTTATCAATGCAGCTGGGAATACAGTTCCTCCGGCATATGTATTTCCCCGTAAGTTTTTTAAAGAGCATATGCTGACTAACGGACCTCCAGGGAGCCTCGGATTAGCGCATACCAGTGGTTGGATGACCAAAGAACATTTTTAAAGGCCTTTACCATTTCGTTTCTCATGTGAAGTGCTCCAAGGATGATCCTGTTGTGATGTTTTTCGATAATCACAACAGTCACGTAAATTTAGAAGTTGTCGAAGAAGCAAAAAAAAAGGAGTGTACATAATTACATTCCCACCGCACTGCAGCCACCGCCTACAGCCACTTGACGTGGCTGTATATGGACCTCTAAAGGCATACTATAACCAAATTTGCAATGAGTGGATGACATCGCATCCTGGTCAGACAATTTCTATATACAATGTTGCAGATCTGTCTAACAAAGCATTTACTTTAGCCTTTTCCAAAAACAATATTTTAAAAGGCTTTGAGAAGACAGGACTGTGGCCACTTGACATTAATACGTTTTCGGAAGACGATTATCTGATGTCAGCCGTTACCGATCGTCCTAATCCCGATTTAAATAATTCTAATGTGACTGCTGCTCAAAATGCAAATGAGACTGAACCACAGCCTTCTACTTCCTCTGCAATACTAACACCAAGTTCTCAGCACACCAGTGGAAATGTATTAGATGTCACCCCTGAATGTGTTCGGCCATTTCCGAAAGCAGCTCCCCGCAAAACTGATGGCCGTGGCAGAAAGCGAGGCAGAACTCGCATCCTTACAGATACACCGGAAAAGGTAGAATTAGAAGAGGAACGAAATAAGCAGTTAGCAAAACAAGCAAAAGTTGTCAAAAAAGTTTTGGTAGAGACATCATCAGAATCTGATGACCAAGATATCCAATTTGAAGATTCTGATGATGATGTTGAACTTTATGCAGAATCGGATGAGTTTGATTTTGACCCTACAACAGTAAAAAATGGTGATTTCGTTGTCGTAAAATTTGCAACTAAGAAAACTGTAGTGCACTTTATAGGATTGGTGCAAAGTGATGCAACCAAAGATGGATACTTTGATATCAGTTTTCTGAGAAAGAAACGCGATAACGAAATGAATTTTATTTGGCCTGTTGTAGATGACACTGCTTCTGTTGAGCAGAAGGACATTGTCCTGAAGCTTCCTGCACCTCGGAAAGCTGGAGGTACTGAAAGGATCCGTGCTGTTTTCAATTTTGAGATTAATTTAAAGTCGAAATTTTGTAATATCCGCTAAAATTCTATCTGTTTTTACCAATGTATATTATTTGTTTAATTAAATTTTGAATTTTTTACTTATTTATTTTTATAATATTCATTATTTAAACTCGTCCCATACCTCCTGCTGGTTGTCCAATTCCTCCTGCTGCCAGGTGGAATGGGACAATCTGCACCTATTTGTTAATTGTTAAACTGCTTCTTTGTATGTAAACGAAAAAATGATTTTCACACTAAAAATCCCATTAAGGCACTTCACATTTCTATACTATTTTAATGCTTTAAATATCAAACGTACTTTTAAAATACACAAATATCCCAAAATGTCCCATTCCTCCCCACTCTCCCTACCTTAATGCTGTTTAAAAGTTATGGGAACTATTGTCATGATAATAGTTTAAGACCTCTTTACATGGTGATATTTCTTTGTCTAGTTTTACAGGTAGCCATTGACATTAAACATGTTTACATGTAAAACAGGACATTTAACTCTAACCTATTCACTACTCAGACTAAATCGTCATCCTATTCTGCATTCTGTTAAGCGTGTGATCTGTTGAGTAGGCATCTGGTCTCATGAAGCAGTAGAAAAACTTATTTTATTACATGAACATTATATATGGAAAAATAAAGTTAACCGCAGAAATACACTTATATGTAAGGTATTAAATGAGATGATAAACATAATTTTGATGTTTATATAGTTTTAAAAAGATAAATGGACTGTGAACAACGTTTAATGCAGAATTAAAAAAATGAGGAAATCAAAGGATTCAGGTATTGGGACTGATGACCTATATGAATCATCTTGGTGGTGCTTTGAATTATTACAGTTTCTATTAAGTTCGGCTCCAACAACACCAGGATGCTCAAATCTACCTGCTCAAGACATAGTAATGGAGGTAGGTCTTTATTTCAGGGCGAGGAATGTACTTAAGGTTAATGCATATTATAACAGAACAAATTCTATGAAATTTCAGAGAAAGGTTCTGAAGTAGTGTTTCAAGGACAATTGACAAATTGAAGGAAAGCGAGTACAATAAGTATGGTATGAAATCTGTTTTGTCAAGTACACAATAATCACCATCCTCATCAGTACTTATTGAAATAGTAATACTTAGTGCCTTTTGATGTGTTGTTACTAATCAAAGCATTTACTTACAGGAGTTAATTTTTAAGGAATCTACAGCAAATGTTGAAGCACTTGGTTACAAACAATAAGACCAGTGACCATGTTGGGAATTTTACTTAGTACACGTAAATGGAGTCAAGGCAGAAAATATATAAATTCTTTAATTAAATTGAAAAGCAAATTTCCCAATTGATTTTTGATGCAATATTAAATTGAATGTTAACACATTTAAATTTGTATAAATTACATTGTTTTGTATAAATAATATAATTAAAAAAAGGCACAATGTCATTTACAAATCTATCAACCACCAATAAATACACAATTCCTTTAATTATGGTACATGTATTGGAATTACTTATAAGTATTTTAAAAGTTTAATTTTATAACATTGGTTCTTGCCACTAAACTGCACCTGGTCCAATTAATTTAAAAATGCATCTCGTATACTTGGCACGAACTGATGAGTGGTTCCCACTTTATGAATATAATGTTTGCTACATTCTTGAGAAACTCATTAACATCATTTGAACCAGTTTCAACAATTAAGAAATTATGTAAACTGCAAGAAACTAATGTTAATATTTTAACTTTTTCTGCATCTAAATTTATAACCTTTAAAACAAACAAAATCTATTTGCTAGAAGCCAAAAGCATTTTCAACTATTCTTCTGGTTCTACTAAGTCCATAAGTAAAAAGCTTGGTTATAAATCAGGCCTCTGAAAGGGTAAGGTTTCATCAATATGTTTTCAATGAGAATGCAGCATCGGCCACTATTACATGTGGCATTACTTTAATACATCCTGGTGATCAGGTGGAATGTATAAGGTATTGTATAAATTACTTTGGGTAAATACACTACTGTCACTTAACAAATTTATTGTTTACTCCAACATCAATGTAAATAAAGTGGTACTTGGCATCAACAAGTGCTAACAATACAATGCTATTAAATCCTTTGTAGTCCTAGTACATCGATCCTGGAATTTCTTGGGGTTTTACTGCTTTTATTACATTGGGTCGCACATCACTTAAAAAATCATTTGCTATGCCTTTCCAATTTTCTGTGGAGTACATTTAAGTTTCTGTAGGATTCACCTGTAGCGAGAAAGCTTTCCAGTTAGCAAAGCAACCTTGCCAACAAGGTTTATGAAAGCTTAATGACAAGTATGCAACCTTGTATCAATGTTGTGACAATGCCGCAAGGCTATAACAACGTTAGACAACCCCTTGACAACCTTGCTAGTTGACAGTTGACAAGGCATATCAAGAAATACACTATATAGAAGAAACCAATTGAATCTTCAACAAATCTTTATAGATGATGAGGTTATATAACAAGTCAGTAGCAATGGAATGGCAAGGATATAGCAAGGGTTATTTAGCTTCATAAAATAGTTTTAACCACGAAAAATTATTGCTGGATTAAAGATAGTTATATGTATTTAACTAAAAGTAGATAACATAATTTAAAAAGTATTAAAAAATTAATTTACAGTCTGCTTTTCTTCCAGCCTTTGATTCCTGAAACAAAAGTATATGTAGTTATAAATTGTAGTTTATTCTAAAAACTCACCTTCTGCTTCTTTGTACTTTTGCCTGTTGCAGCCAGTCTGACACAATTTCCTTCATTTTAGGTTCGGTTGCATCTTTAAATAAGTTTGAACATGTTTCTAAAAGCAAATAATTTATAGTGATAACTCATAAAAATTAAATGTATGTAGGGTAACTGACCCAGTAATGGACACCCTTTAGGATTTTGCACTTTGACAGAGTGTAAAAATTCAAATATCAACGTAATTTCTTTTTTAAATTTTCAGTATATGCATAATTTATGTACATTTTGAGTAGTACAAAGTAGCTTAGGATTTATTTATATTTATAATTTTATAATATATTTATTAAAAATATGTCAGTTTAGCTAGTAATGGACATAGATGTGCCAGTAATGGTCAGCATCTGCATCAATAATGGACATTGCTGAAATTTTAATATTTATTCATATTTTTCCAATAATGGCC
Organism: Vesta saturnalis; assembly: GCA_036346205.1. Taxonomy (NCBI): domain Eukaryota; kingdom Metazoa; phylum Arthropoda; class Insecta; order Coleoptera; family Lampyridae; genus Vesta; species Vesta saturnalis. The sequence continues at coordinate 32,204 of JARFJB010001016.1, read as the reverse complement.
TCTATTATTTTTAATTGTGGTTTATCAATTGTAGAAATTATATCATTTTAAAATAATATAAAATGTCGTCTTTAGGAGGCCACTTTCAAGCGCCTACACTGGCTTTAACCATTACTTTGATGTCTGCTCCTTCTGGATCACATTTCATAACAACGCCTGTAAAAGTGACAAAAATTAAAGTGTGATTAAATTACCTTAACAGCAATGCTTACCTGGATAATAAAAGTCATCGTATCTGGCAATTACGTATGATCCACATTCCAATTGAAGTGGACTTTCATCACTTATATCCATGTCATCATCATCATTATAGGTAATCTCTTCAGAATCAGATGAGGTGTCATATGCTAGTTCTTCTATCTTTTGGGTATGGATTTTCTTTGCTTACTGTCCTTTTCTGATTATCATAAAAATCTCTATAAGATTTATCAGACACTACCATGGAAAAGATGTTCTTTTCCTTTTGGTGCAACTTCTTTCTCTGGGGTTTTAGGAACATCAAAGAGCGTTTAAAAGGTGTACCACCCGAACTTAGATTTTTCTCATATTTTTAATTCCTTTACCAATAGGTGAACTATTATTTTTTTGTTCAATATCAGTTCTGCTTGGACCAGGGAACGAGTTATTTCTTCGTTCAATATTAGTAGTACTTGGACCAGGGATGGAGTCATTATTTCTTTGTTCATTATCACTTATATTTTCTTTATTAACATCATCATAAATTTGTGGGCTCACTTGGGGAGTAATACCTCGCTCATCAAGTAAACCTGATGTAGCATTGTCAGCCGTCGGAGCATAGGATATGCCATTCCTTTGATCTATCTATTTTCAACAGTTTTTGTTAAATCTCTGTTACCATGAGTGTCACTATTATCCATTTTTGTAGATTCCAGTTAACGATATGTTTTAAATTAAACCAAACATTATAAAGATTCAGTGATGCTATGTTTCCATTCCAATTGATTCCTGCATTAAATACTTCACGAAAATTACGAAGATCTTCTTCACTGATCTTTTCCTCAACGGTAATTAGTGTTATATATTATGTAGTTAAGTTCTATGTTGTAGATGTTCTAGGTTAAGTCTGCGCACATTGTTGTTGGCAGCACTGCAGTTGTTGTTGACGGTAGACGCACCACTAGATGCGTGCATGGAGATATAAAGTTAGAGGTTAAAAGGCTTATTTTTAATAAAGAATCTAGAACAGAACTACGAGGTTTTATTGATAATGAATAGCTAATACATGGTGTCAGGTGTGAATTATGAAAGCTTCAGGTAAAGAAAAATTAGAAGATATAAAAATTGCAATACTATTAAATGCAATAGGAGATTCGGTATTGAAATTTTCAATACATTCAAAAAAGATGTTAAAACTCTAAAAGACACATTACAGAAACTGGAAGAACATTATGTTCCCAAGAAGAATGTTGTTATGGAGACATTCAAATTTAAAACCTAAGGCAAGAACAAGACCAAGGAATAGATAATTTTCTGATGGAGCTTAAGAAACAAGCAAGCTTATGTGAGTTTAAATGTACTAATACTAACTGTAATTCATCATATGAAACAAGAATGATAAGAGATAAACTTGTTTTGAGTATAAATGATAAAGGAGTTCAAGAACGGCTATTAAGAGAACCTGATTTACAGTTGGAAAAAGTACAATCGTACTGTAAATCTATTGAGTTAAGTAAAGAACATTCCAAAATTATAAATAAACAAAGTGGGACAGAGGTGTATCTAGTAAAAAACACAAAGTATAAATGTAAATTTTGTGGTTATGACCATGAAAAAGGAAAGTGCCCTGCACATAACAAGACTTGTGCAAAATGTAAGAAGAGAGGCCACTACGCTAAGATGTGCAGAACGAGAATCGATGAAGTAAGACAAGAAGATCATAGTGATCCAGAAGGTCATAATACATTGGAAATAGATGAGGAAATTAGTGAAATATGTGAGGAAGTTAATGAAGTAAATGATGATTTTAGTGAAATTTTTATAAACGAAGTTGGATCAGCTGGTTCAGAGACGAGCTGGTCAGAAAAAATAAAAGTTGAAGGTAAGCTTGTAAATTTTAAACTTGACACAGGGGCAGAAACTAGTAGTTTGCCATTGACTGCTTTGAATAATATCGGTATTAAAAGCGAGTTGCACAACTCTCAAATAACATTGATTTCGTTTGGAAATAAAAAGAAAGGGTAGGCCAAATATCACTTAATTGTAGTATAAAATGTATCATCAAAGGTAAACTTCATCATTGTAAATTTTGGTTGTAAACCACTACTAGGTTTAAAAGATTGTATTAAATTTGGTCTTATATTAAGAATACATGAAATTCAAAAAAATAAGATGTTACCCACAACAAAAGTAGAATTAAGGAAAATGTATGGTCATTTATTTGACGGTTTAGGTGAAATACCTGGTATGTGTAAAATTACATTAAATTCAAATGCGAAACCTGTTGTACAATGTAAGAGAAAAATCCCTTTATCACTTATGAGTAAATTAAAAACGGCTTTAAATAATTTAGAATCTAAAGACATTGTAAGCAAGGTAACATATCCTACCCCATGGGTGAATAGTTTAATGATAGTAGAGAAACCAGATGGATCTTTAAGATTATGTTTAGATCCAAAGCCACTAAATAGGTTTATTATGAGGGAGCATTTTATGATACCCACAGCAGAGGATATTTTATCTCGCCTAACTGGTAAAAAATTGTTCACAGTTATAGACATGAAGGAGGGATTCTGGCAGTTAAAATTGGATGAGCCAAGTTCAGACTTGTGCACTTTCAATACTCCCTTTGGTCGTTATAAGTTCAATCGCCTTCCATTTGGGATATGTTCGGCACCAGAAATATTCCAGGCCAAAAATTTTGAGATGTTTGGTGATATCCCAAATGTAGATATCTACTTTGATGATATAATTATTTATGGGGAGTCTGAAGAAGAACATGATATTGCATTAAAATCAGTTTTGGACAGGTCTTTAAAATATAATATTAAATTTAATTTTCTAAAGTTACAATATAAAGTAGTAGAAGTCAAATTTTTAGGACAGATTATATCCAAAGACGGTGTGTCTCCACATAGATCTAATGTAACAGCCATTATAAATCTTGAAAGACCTACGAATAAGCAGGAAGTAATGCGGGTTTTAGGATTGTTAAAGTACTTTAGCAAATACATCCCTGATTTCTCAAAACTAACATATAATATTAGACACCTAACAAAAAATAATGTTGATTTCAATTGGAGTAATGATTGTGACAGAGATTTCAGCATACTAAAGAATATAATTTCAAGCGCATCGACCTTGGCAATATTTAATCCTAAAAACAAATTGTTATAAAACTGATGCATCCAGTCAAGGACTGGGATGCTGCTTATTCAAGATGGCGCCCTGTTGCCTTTGCATCCAGAGCACTCACGAATTCTGAACAGAAATATGCACAAATAGAAAAGAGCTTCTCGCTGTGCTATTTTCTTGTGAGAAATTTCATAACTTTATTTAGGCTATGATGTAAACATACAGTCAGATTATAAACCCTTAATTCCTATATTTCATAAAAATCTAGATAAAGTTTCAAACAGACTGCAACGTATGCTTTTAAGACTTTTGAAATATAATATTAATATAACGTATCTTCATGGAAAAGAAATGTAGGGCTGATACTCTTTCTAGGGCTTTCTTATTAGAAAAAGTTGAAGATGACCCTGAAATGTCATATATCATTCACACCTATATACTAATTTGCAAATGAGTGAAAACAGAAAAAAACAGTTTCAACATGAAACTGTAAATGATGAAACATTGTCAAAATTATTAGTTTTTATTGAATTAGGTTGGCCAGATTATAAAAGGTTAGAAACTTCTGAATTAAAACATTTTTTCAAGCTAAGAAATAACCTTTTTGTATCTAATAACCTATTGTTTTATAATGAGAAAATAATTGTCCCCAAAAAGTTAAGACCAGAAATGCTTAAAATTATCCATGAAGGACATTTCGGCATTACCAAATCAAAGTTAAGAGCAAGACAAATTTTCTATTGGACAAAAATGTCCAGGGATATTGAAACTTACATTTATAAATGCCAAAGATGCCAGACAAATCGAAAGTCAAATTCGAAAGAACCTCTACTCAATAGAGAGATACCTGATCGAGCCTGGCAATATGTTAGCTCTGACATTTTGAATTGTGAAAAATATTATATAGTACTGGTGACTCTTATTCAAATTGGATAGAGGTCAAAAAAATACCACATAAATCTGCAGAAGAGGTAAAATTATTTTTTCTGGAAAATTTCTCACGTTTTGGTATACCAAATAAAGTGGTAGCCGACAATGTGCCTTACAACAGTAAAACTCTCTTAAAATTCTCTCAGGAGATGAATTTTATGTTCGAATTCTCTAGCCCATACAACAGTCAATCAAATGGACTTGCTGAAAAAGCAGTCGGTATAGCAAAGACGATGCTTAAAAATCCGAAAATAATTCAGAATTTTTAGGAGCTTTAATGGAATACAGAACACTATTTTACCTAAATTAGGATACTCCCCAGCACAGCTATTACTAAACAGAGAAATTAGAAGTAAATTGCCGGTGATGAAAACAATCTTGAACCTACACTAATCGATAAACGTCATTTAAAAAAACTTTCAACAAAAACAAGATGATTAGAAAAATATTTTGATAAAAATGCAGAAGTCTATCGAAGTTGGAGGTAAATGATAAAGTACTTATTCAAGAAGACGCAGGATGGAAGAAAGGAATTGTTAAAAATTATTAATGATAGATCTTATCTAGTTGAATGTAACGGTAAGTTATACCGAAGAAATCGTAGATTTCTAAATAAAACAGATCTTGACTCTGATGATGATTACAAAAACAAATTAATTTATGAGGACTCATCTTTTGATACGACTAATAATGAACCATCAAATATATCTGATGTAGAAGATTCTATCAATCTAACCAGGGAATCACCAATAATCTCAGGCCGCCCCCAAAGAATAAGAAAACCTCCTACATATCTACAAGATTATCAAACAGAGTTGGAAACGAACGTTGCATAAATCTTTGTAATTTTTTTTTGTTGTTGTTAAATCTGTATCAGCATCAAGTATGTTCTATGTTAAGTCTGCGCACATTGTTGTTGGCAGCACTGCAGTTGTTGTTGACGGTAGACGCACCACTAGATGCGTGCATGGAGATATAAAGTTAGAGGTTAAAAAAGGCTTATTTTTTAATAAAGAATCTAGAACAGAACTACGAGGTTTTATTGATAATGAATAGCTAATACAATTAGAACCTGCTTTTTAAATGAAAAGTTATTATTACGACTTGCTGCAGTTGGAAAATTGATTGGAGTTCGGTTTGAGATACACTTTGATTTGTCTACATTATTTTTATCACACGAAAAAATACCACTCTTTCTTAAACCATTCTTTATTGTTTTTTTCAGTAGCATATTCTTCAAAAACTGTACTAAGTATAGAACCAAATGTATATCGCGTCACATCCTTTAGAAAATTGTCAAATTTCCATTTTCTGACTGCTGGTGCTCATCCTGATTTTAACGGTTTGAATATTGCATCATCCGCTGGTTGCATTATGTGGGTAGTGTTTGAGGGCAATGCAATTAAAACAATTCCGTTATCATCGCGCCAAAAAGGCTCACTTGTTGTGTAAGATGTGAACGATGCCCATCTACAAAAAATGCGACTGGTTTCTGAATATTGTTTTGGTTTAAGTATGAAAAGAAGTGGTTTGCCATATACTCATAGAAAACCTCGGAATTTATCCAACCGGAGTCAGACCTACCTAGTGCCCAATCTTCTGGCACTGAATCAACTATTACTTTGGGCATTTTCTTGTATGGGAAAATTATCATAGGAGGAACTCTTTTCCCATCAGCTGAGAAAGCCGCTAAAACAGTAAGTTGCTCTTTGTCACTTTGGACGCGTTAATAGAAATCTTCGGAAATTTCTGTGGGCCCTAACACTTTACCACTTTTTGGACTTTTGGATTAAACCCTGCTTCATCAGCATTAAATATGCGGCTACTGTCTTGCAAGACGTCCATCAAATTGTTTTCTTCAAAGTAAGATTTTATTTCATCAAACCACAAGTAAATACGGTCCAGTGACACAGCCGCTCGAGCCTTACTTAAAGATTCTGCATGTTTTTCCTTGATGCATGGATGTCGTTTAAGGAAACCTTTGAACCAAGATCTGCCAGGGGTAGAATTTCCACTTAGAAAACGTGTTTCTTTCTTATTGTCTTTTAAAAACCTTTGAACCGATGTCAACAAGTTATTCTTGTGCACTGGAAAAACTTTTTTGGCCATATTCAGTATCCATTCCACTAGTGTTTGCTCTTCAGCATCAGATAGTTTTGTAGGTGGACCCATTTTCCGATGTAATGGAACATTGCATTGCATTGCATTCTTATTAAAGTACTGCGAGAAACGTTAAATTGTCGAGCAGCTTGTTTTTTATTCAATCCTTCCCCTACAGCCCTAATAGTATTCTGCATGTCTTCCTCTGCATAACTAAAAAATTGGCGCTGACTCCTTTTCGGCGTATTTGACATTTTCAGAATTAACTATAAAAAATAGACCAATTAATAAAACGAATTAAAAATAGGTGTCCATTGTTGTTGAAACTAAACGTTTTAATAATGAACACCCCTGAGACCATTATTAATGCAAACGGAATATTATTGTATGAGTAATGGACACCCACCCTAAAACAAAAATTTGCATAATATCGACTAATATTTTAAGAATATGTTATTTATACCCTTACCCATAAGTACGTTAGTATTAATATATACGTCAAAACTATTGTTGTACGGTATATTTTACAAAAAATTGCAAACAACTCACCAACTCAAGCGGCTCATAAATCAACTGTTTATTGGTCATCCATATTGAAAATATTTTACAACTGACAGCACAATGAAAGTGGCTTACTTCAGAATATTGCCAACGATAGAAAATGAAATACCCTACAATCTATGACTGATGACATAACAATATTGGCGCTAATTTTCAAAATTTTTGTTAATTAATATTCAAAGTGTCCATTACTGACTCAGTCTCCATTACTGGAGCGGTTACCCTATATTTATTTCTCACCTAGTATTAATGTGCAAACATTTGTTTTCATAAAAGATTTCTTCTCCTTTCCTTTTCCAGCTAAGGAATATAATTCAGCCACTTGGTCCTGAAACAAGCGTCTCATCATGCTGCAAATATTTGAACAAAAGTTATGCCCACCAACAATTGACAAAATCCGTTTCTGAAAAACATAGAATTTAGTACGTGTATAAAATACTCCTAATTAAATCACACGAATATTTAGTTTATCAAAATAATCATGTACCTATAATCAAAACTTACCAATTGCTTTTTCAATTTTATGTCTAGCAGTTTTTGGTCAAACATTACAAAGTCTTCATCAGAGGAAACAGGGAGCAAACCAATTAAATGAGAGGTTTCATCTTCTGGTTCAATCTCAGTTGATGGTTTTTCATTTCGTAGTAACAATCATGTCCACTTTCTTTTCTATTTGCTTGACTGCAGCATACAAGTCAGACATCAATGCAATTAGTTGACATTGCTGTGTTTTTAAACTATTGATGTCACGGTTATCTAAAATAACAGCCAGATAGTTTAAAATGTTTTAAAAACGATAAAAAAGTTACCTGAGCTTCTATAACTATGGCCAGAGCGAACATAATATGTAGATGTAGGGGTAGATATATTGATTAGAAACTGAGTTTCTGAAGGGACAAGGGTGGAAGAGATTACTCCATGAGTACTTGATGGTACCGATGTTTTTGGGAACCCTCCTTAAGCACTTAATGATGATGTTGATGGTGTATCTTCAGGTTTAGGAGGTTTTGGATACTTAAAGCTTGATGTTCGATAACGATTTTTAGAAATATTCATTTCTTCATCTTCATCAGAACTTTCATCAGCAAAACGGTTATTTTTCTTCCTCCGTCTTTGTCGTCCCTGCATTTCCTCCTCGGATTCTAAACATGATGTATCCTCTGCTACCCTCAATCTTAATCTCGCATTTTCGTAAGTATCTGAAACATACACAAAATTTTGAAATATGCCTATAGGTTGAAGTATTCCTAAAGTAAATAACTACCTACAATAATGTTCCTACCAAATTTTTTTAACAAGCGAATTAGACACTTCAACAAAGAATCCGTGGGATCTTCTTGCTTTTTTACAAGCTTATCCCTGACATCGTTCGACTTCACATTTGGATAATAACAAGAGTTTTGATTTTTATTAACCCAATTCATGAATACAACTCCTGGGGCTCCATTCTCATCCAGAAATCTCACCACTGCGAATTGTTTTCTATGCTGCAGCTCACTGTCACTACCATCGCTTAATACTGACATGTTTTTCAGTCAATGGTAATGTAGATACACTAAAAATGAAAAAAATAGATAATCTTTTATGATTAAAACTTATCAATAAGTACATATACAGTGGCCGGCGTATAAGAAGACGAGTCCGCCTATGCGCGAAAGACGACTTTATGATGTTGTTCAAATTCCCGCGTTCGTTTACCTCAGAGGCGTCACATGGTGCATAATGTATATTTTAATGGTATATTAAAAGCAATTCAAAGAACCATATTTTATGTAAATACGCAATTTATTATAATTAAAAGCTATACTGGAAGTAATACTATAATTAAATTAATAAAATCAATATGTTATTACATTACACATAATTGATACCTATTACTAAAATAATATTATCTAAAATGTTTCATTTTCACTGTCACTCAAATCACTAAACTGATAATCACTGTCACTATCTTCACCCATATTTCATTTTAATTAGTGTATATTAAAAATACATTCAAAATTACTTATTAGACAAATGGGAGAGATGCCTACATACTTTCAGGGATAGATGCCTATTATGCAAACATGAAAAACCAAATGTTAAAAAAAACGCGTCACCAATGGAAATGTTGGAATTATTCATCTTCATACGCATTCTTCCAATATACATATAATTAAACATACAAATGTGATACGCCACTGCTTAGTATTTTTATTATAATCGCCAACCGCCGTAGTTCTTCGCGATGCGCCGGCTCCTCGTCTTCTTACACGCCGGCCACTGTATAATTTATATAAAATATTAATTAAGTTTACCAGTGGTTGACCTCGACACCATTAATTTTAATGACAGCATACAATTCAAAATTAACGACTTTAACAATCCTATTATTGTCTGACTCTCTACAGTTATTTACGAATTGTCAAAAGCTAAGTAAAACATTCTAACCTAGTCCGAGCATTTTCCTCTTAGAGAAGGTGAAATGTAAGATGTGACATTAAATGTTATTTATAAAAAAAATTAAGTATCTAAATATTTACATTATATACTTTTAATATCTTAATAATAGTTATAAAACTTAAACTAATTTTAATACTTATTCCATGAAAGAACTTATGACGAATGAAGCAAAGGGAAAGCAACATGTTTACCTGCATATGGCAATAGTACCATTTTACCTTCTACATCTGTAACTGTAACTGATTTTTCATGTAATTGAGATAGTTGTGAAACAATATTTATACCCAATATAAAACTTTCAATAAAAGGATCATTAAAAAAGTTTACCGTTCTCAAAAACTTTTTGCAAAGAATAACCATGCATTGCAAATTAGTCGAAAATACAATGTTGGATACAATAATAATACTACCATCTGTTAAGAAACAGCAATAATTTGGTGGTGAAATAGTAATTGTAAAAGTATTAGGATATGTTATACATGAAAACTGCTGTAAAACATCACATCCTGGTAGAATTGGACCATATGGATGTGACTTGGAAAAACTAAACCCATTACATTCTGAACGGCATCTGACAAACAATGACTTTGAAGTCATAATCTCATTAAGCCTTTTAACTATCTGTTGTAAAGGTTTATCACCCTTTCGTATAATTTTTTTGAACATCTGTAAGAAATTTTCAAATTGAAATGCGCTATACGAATCTAACACACCAAAATTTAAAACATCATCTGGCAAATGTATTAATCCATGTATATTATGAGTCACAAAATGTCCTCCATAAAGAGTAACAGTATCTTTTACAAAATGTTCCAAAAGATTTTTTACATAACTATGATATTTTAAGTGAAATTTTGGATTTAAGAAAATAGAAATTGAAATTGACAAACTTAAAAAATGTTCATACACTGACTTGTACTCTCTTTTTAAAATGTCATATAAAACTACCGGTCCAGTGTAGATCAAAAATTGACGAAATTCTGTTGCTTTCCATCTTTTTACTTCTTCAAGGGAACGAGGTTTTCGATTGAATTCCATTGGTATAAACTGAGCAATAGAAAGAAGTGCATCAGAAATGGAATTTATAACACGTGAAGGCAATTTTAAAGGGACAGGTCCAAACATCCAAGTGTACACAAGAGTTCGCATTACTCCTAAACAAACTAAATGCGTATAATCATGTGGAAAAGATTTAACAAAGTCAATGTTTTCTAGTAGAGTCAAGGACGTTTGACGTATGTGAAAATCTTCGTCTGTTCTACGTACAAACTCTTCGTGTGTTCTCAGAGGAGCATTACACTCAGGGAAAGTCATGCGGTTTAATAATCTTTCACCTGATTGTTTGCACTTAATGCAAAAGTAATAACCAGTGTGACCTTTTACACCAAGGATAAATGACTTGCTAGGTGCATCACAAATGAATCCTTTAATATGAACAGACATAATCTTCCCATTGATGAAAATAGCTTCATGAAGTAACTTCAATGCCTCCTGTACAAAAGTTTCAAGATAAATTTTGCAATCTGATGGCTTACTTTTCCCCACATAAATACCAATTGGAAATATAACTGATTTTATAGACGGAACATTGCAGACAGATGCTAAAATAAGGCATACTTCACATGGAGTACTTTTATATAATGGCAAGCCATCAATACCTATAAGTATGTTCAAATTATTTACGTTTTCCTTAACAACTCCCCACAATTGTTTTATGCCTCTTTCTATTCCTAGGTGAGAATAATTTCCTGGTTCAGCAGGTATCATATTGATACTTATTGGAGTCTTTAATAGGGTCCTAGCATCACAAGGTAAATCAAAACATTTGTGCATTCTCAAAATACACAATAAAGCAGAAATGGCAACGTGACTTAACTTAAATAGAATTAATTTATCACAAATGTCAGTACTTGAGGTGTTTCAAGTGGTTGATGTAGGCAGTGCTAACACATAACATTTATTCAACTTAGGTACAAAAGAAATACACGTGTTGCGAATACAATAATTTTTATATATCTGAACATAGCTACTTACTTAATCTAATATATCTGCAGTGTTGCCATAACTACTTCTACAGTAAAGGATACAACAGTCCTCCTCCTTAAGATATGCATACAATTACAAATCTAAAACTAATCTAGGTTTTCTAATTCTTTTTGGTCTAACATTTACAGGAACACTTTCAATTTCTTTTACGTCATCGGTCTGCTCAGAAATCTCAGTTTGGTCAGAAAATTCAGATTCTGGTACATACCCGATCTTATCGTTACTACAACTAGGTTTATCAATGACTACAGTGTCACCCTTGTTGTTAAATTTTATTATTTGATTAGTATGGCGTTTACTATAGAGATTAGTATCAAAAATATAACATTTGTATATTCTAGATCCCATAAAGCCTTCTATTCGCGCCTTTGTCCACTTATCACCCTTTTCTTAAAGTCCCTAACATAAACTACTTCCCCAATCTTGAATGTTTTAATATCCTTATCATGATGAGCATCTTCCCTTTTTATCAAATTTAATGAGATCAAATCTCATTCTTATATTCTTTCCAAATATTTTAACAGGGTGATTCACCTGTACTTGAATGCTCAGAATTCCTATACCACAACAAATACCGTGATAATAAGGTTGAAATTGAATCACCTTTATTCTTTGAATCCGCAAGAGCTTTCTGTAAACCTTTCTTTATTGATTTGACAGTGTTTTCCGCTGCAACATTACTAGAAGGGTGATAATAGGGTGATGTAATATGTTGAATTCCGTTTTTACTAAAAAACTCTTCCATACTTTTTGAAACAAATTGAGTTCCATTATCTGAAACAATAAGTTTGGGAATGCCGAAGCGAGCAAAAGTTTCACGAAATTTTTCTATTGTCATGTTTGTGTTGATTGAACTTAATTCAAAAATTTCAGGCCACTTGCTGTAAGAGTCTGTTATTATGAGAAAATATTGGTTTCGAAAAGGACCAGCATAATCAACATGGATTCTTTCAAAAACTTCGGTTGTTTTTGGCCATAATTTAGGAACTACACGCTTAGGTTGATCTCTCGTACTTGCACAAACCTCACAAGATGAAATCATATTGCAAATATCTTGGTCTAGTCCAGGCCAGTAAAAGTAAGACCTTGCTAAACTTTTGGTTTTAGTAATACCTGAATGAGAAGTATGTAACTCACGTAGTATAAATTTCCTACAACTACTTGGAATTACAAGTTTATGTCCTAACATTATTAAATTACCTTCTATATTTAATTCTGATTTTTTGTCAAAATACTTTTTCATATCGGTATTGTCTTTACTAAGGTTAAGATATTTTGGCCAACCGTTTTGAATGAAAGAAAATACTTGACTTAATACTTCATCTCTCTGAGTTGCTTGACTTAATTGATCATATTTAACAGGAGTTTCTAATGTAATAAAATGCAAATAATTACTGCACTCTAACTCATAATCATCTATATAATTAAATTTAAGCGGGAGTCGAGAAGCATCAGCATTAACATTGTTTTTTCCTTTAACATAAGCTATATCGAAATCAAAATTATTTAAAAATACAGCCCAACGCTGCAATCTTGCTGCAGCTACTAGTGGGATAGACTTGTTTTTTCCAAAAATAGACAAAAGTGGTTTATGATCTGTGGCTAATACAAACTTATTACCAAGTAAATATTGGGAAAACTTTTTAACAGCATTAACTATAGCTAAAGCCTCTTTATCTATAACAGAATATGAAGTCTCAGCTTTAGTCAGCACACGTGATGTAAACGCGATAGGCTTTTCATCTCCATTATCATATAAATGAGATAAAACTGCACCTATCCCATATTGAGATGCATCACATGATAATTTAATTTTTAAATCAGGATTAAAATGAGTTAAGACATTGTCAGACAATAATTCTTTCTTAATTTCTAAAATGCATTCTCACAACGCTTTGACCATTTAAATTTAACATTTTTTGTTCTAGTTCATATAACGGTGCCAAAATTATAGTTAACTATAAACTTCCCATAATAATTAACCATTCCGTTAAATGCTTTCACTTGAGTGACATTAGCGGGCCTAGGTACTTCCTGAATAGCTTTGATTTTATTGTAGTCTTTATGAAGCCCATTTTTATCAATTATATGACCTAGGTAACTAATTTGGTCCTGAAAAAATATACATTTATTTAGATTTAAAGTGATACCAGCATTATACATTTTTTTTAAAACTGCATCTAGATTTAATAAATGTTCTTTTTTGTCTTTTCCAGTTACAATAACATCATCAAAAAAACTACAGACTCCTTTTAAGCCTTGTAACAACTTATCCATTTGTTGCTGGAAAATACCACATGCTGTTTTAATGCCAAATGGTAACCTTTCAACCAAATATACCCCCTTAGGCGTGCTCCACGCTAAAATTTGTTTTGAGTTTTCATCTAGAGATAATTGGTTATACGCCATGGATAAATCTAATTTAGAAAATGACGTTCCTCCCCTTAATGCATTGAATATTTCGTCGACTAATGGTATAGGATAATTAAAATTTTCAATATATTTGTTAACAGTAACCTTATAATTAGCGCAAATTCTAACTGTACCATCCTTTTTAAAACAGGAACTAATTCCCTTGATTATTGTCAACTTTAGTAATAACTCCTAATTTTTCCAATCTTTCTAACTCACTATTAACTTTTTGCTTAAAAGCATAAGGGACATTGTAAGGCTTAACGAATATAGGTGTAACATCTTTTACAATCTTTATGGAAACTTCACAATTTTTAAGTTTACCCAGTTTCTTGCTAAACATCTCGTTATAATTTGACAAAATTGTTTCTAAATTTTCATTGTAATTGTCAGACAATTTATTCAAACACTCATCATTACTAACTTATTTAATAAATCTCTCCCCAAGAGAGGTGATGCTCCATTTTTTATAACTAAAACATTTGATGCAACAACAAACTGATTATGTTTAAAATTTAAGTAGATTGATCCTAGTGGAATGATTTCCTTACCATCATAACATTTCAATTTAGTATTGGTCTGAACTATACTTAAATGAGAAAAATATTTAGCATACAAGCTCTCCGGAATAACTGTTAAGCTTGCACCTGTATCAATTTCAAATTCCATTGGTACATTGTTAACATTAATAGAAACTTTAATAGGTAAAGTGTCTGAATCATCTTCAACACTAAATAAATTATATAAAGATTCACCCATTTCATCATCTAATGCTAAAAAATTTTGATCTTTCGATTTACATGCACCTTTTATATGACCAAAAGAGTTACACTTACTGCATTTAAACTTCTTATACTTACAATACTTAAAATTATGCCCAGATTTGCCACATGCATAACATTTTGGATCTGGTTTATCTAAAATAGAAGAAACGCTGCTATTATTAGCTTCAGGCTGTCTTCGATTCAGAACTGTGTGTTTTCCTTTTAATGGTCCAGATTTCACTTGTTGTCGATTGTTGAAGGATTTTAAGGCAAATGTTTCTTCAACTTTTATCTTTGAATTTAAAACAGTTTCCTTACTTATAGCCAGCTTTTTCACGTCCTCCAAAGTTTTAGTTAAACAATCTTCTTCACAGAGTCTGTCTAAAATTTTTCCTGGATGTAAGCCAGTGACAAACTTGTCTTTGACTGTGTCTTCCAACCTAGTCCCGAAACTACAATTGACGGCTAATTTTTTATTCCACAAACCATTCACTTATAGATTCATTTCTGTTTTGCCTTGCATTATAAAATTCACCCTCCTTAAATATCGATACTGCCGGTGTGTAATGTTTCTTCAACATTTCACATAATTCGGTGTACGATTTATCCTTGGGTAAAATAGGATCGCAGAGATTTCGGAGAACCTTATAAGCAGGTGTACCGACGACTGTTAAAAGAATTGCCACCTGCCTTTTACTATCATTTATAGCATTGGCTAAAAAGTACTGATCCAGCCTTTCCTGGTACAGCATCCAGTCATCTAAAGGGTTGAATTCTGTTACACTTCCCACTATGGCTTGACCATAAGCAGTAAAAGTTTGCTCGGTTGACATTTTCCACGTACAAAGAAAATATATTTTATTTACTTAAAACAAAATTGTAACCAATTTTTACTCGTCGCCAAATGAGGTGTTTCAAGTGGTTGATGTAGGCAGTGCTAACACATAACATTTATTCAACTTAGGTACAAAAGAAATACACGTGTTGCGAATACAATAATTTTTATATATCTGAACATAGCTACTTACTTAATCTAATATATCTGCAGTGTTGCCATAACTACTTCTACAGTAAAGGATACAACAGTACTTTCTGAAGAAAAACAGGACTCATCTGCGTCATCCGAGGAGTAATCGAAAAATTGATTTTCATTTAATGAGTGAGAGACATGAGCAGCATCAGTTTCGATTTGATGAATACAGGCAAGGTGAGAACTACCTTCGTCATAAGTTTCCTTATTTGCATTTGAATCATCATTTTGAGAAAAAGTAGTGCAATTATTAACATTTAACTGTTCACAAACACTTTCATTTCATAGAAGCAGGCCCAGTCACTGTTATTTTCTTGATACGTTTTGATCTGCCTTGTCTTGACATTTCAATAAATGGTTTTCGTAACATAGTTCCTATTATGTAAAAAGATACAAATATAAATAATATACAAGTATATACAGAAGCGGTAAGAAGTTTTCTTAGAAATAAGTTGGTGGTGAAACCCTTTACTTCTTCGTCATTAAATTTTTTCAATTAGCTCAAAAATACTGTTACGTTTTTCAGGATCAATTAAAACAATTTTCAAGGAAATACTTAATAGGACGTTCTGTAACTGTTCGACTCGGCATTCTTCCACGTTATAATATTAAAATGATTATATTTTATAATTCATTTTTAATTACCTATAGGTACATTAAATATAGATATAGGTAATAGGATAGCATCAAAATGACCCCGTAACTTAAAGAAACTGTTGCAGTTCCCAAGGAAATTTATTGCAGTCATGCCAATTATACGCTTAATCGGCCCACACAGTAAACACTGATAAAATTAAAACTACATCAAAAAGAATAAGCCTTGCGTTTTCCATGGGATTGGATTGTTTAATTCCATTAAATAATTAAAATAGACTCCTTTCCCGGTGTAATGATTTTTTTTTGTAAATATATGTAAGTATAAATATCAAAAAATTAATAGCAACGGTGCGCTGTTTTGAAACATTTGATATAATGCGAATGAATTTTCTATAATTTGTTGCAATTACAACACTTGTTGCATTTGAAAAAGTGCTTATTTATAATAAATATGATACATTTATAGTTAACTTTAAACTTACCTTAAATAAAACTACTGCACTTTAACGCGTTAGTAACACTTGTTTTATTACCACAGAAACAAAATAAACCACAAGGAACGGAGATAAAGTAAAACAAGTAAATCTCAACATATACAACTTGGTTTGTTACACAAATTGGTATTAAGTTTGGTTCCAAACCCATGGTTGTGTATCACGTCGCCGAAGGCGCTACATTTAGTGACTTTAGTCAAGCAACATTTAACCACCATAACAGCCTAAGACCCGGTGATTTAACCTTATTCTTTCTGTTTTATACATTTTTTTTCAATCATCACTTTACTGCTTTATTCGTTTTTATACCGCTTATATTATTCTAGTATTTTTATTTAATAGACTAAGAGTATCCGTCTACAACTGCGTTGTGGTCAGTTATCATGGTGTTTAAATGTATAGTTAGAAGCTGTAATAACACACAAACTACTTCTACAATGCATGTACTTCCACGAGATCCAGAGGTATGTGGTAATAAATATATTGTGTCTACAATTACATTTAGTTTTATCAGTGATCATATTATATGTGTAGTGTTTTGTATAACAATATTGCACTGAGTTAATTTGAATGTAGTCACTATGTTTATTTTCTAGATTTTTATGCTATGGATGAAAGCTATTCATCGTGAAGATTTGGACATAACGAAACGTAAAAGTTATCGAGTGTGTTTCATCCATTTCTCTGATGAAATGAAATTTAAGGAGCATCATAATAGAACAAATCTTATAGTAGGCGCTGTCCCCAATATGTACTTACAAGGTAAATTGTTAAGTATTTTATTAAATGTTGAACTCAAGAGGAGAAAAGCCAAGGGTCGTGGCTATCACTACTATTTCTTATTATTGCGTTTAGGAATGGATAATAACAGATTAATTCACACTCTTATTTATTTTCTGATCGTCCATCTTACCATGTGGTGTTTACTCCTTTAATAAAATTGTAGTAGTAGTATGCATATTTGTTTTACGAAGATTTTTTTCAATGTTACTAGCCAAATTAATATACATAAGATAATTTAATATACGTGATTAATTAACCAGTAAATATTAATTTTTAAGTATAATTTATTGGTAGTTTATCTCTTTTTCTAAATTAATAAATTATTACAGACTTGTTTCAAGTCCGTGTATCTGATCCAGTCCCTAGTACTTCTAAGGATGTCAGTATGGAATCTGATGAAGTATCCTTAACTGTCAATATTGAGGAATCTGCCCAACTGAATTGGAATCCCAGCAAAAGAAAAGGTATATAATATTAGATTTTTATTTTCAATTATACTAAACGTCAAAAAAAAAGACATTTTTCATACAATATCATTTCAGTTCATACTGTTTGTAGTTAAATTGAAATGTATAGTTACGAATCGTATAGTATTCTTATAGCAAACTTAACATTATATTTAGTTCAGTATTACTATTATTTTCTCTTTTAGTACCCTTTTCTTAATTTATTTTAAAATTTTATCATTATTTCTAGGATCTGCCAATAATGAAGTGTTGGCAAATTCACCAAAAGTGCCAAAAACTCGCAAAGGTAAGGTCATAATTAATTATATAAATATATAACAAATTGGTAAAGAATTAACATTAACTACATAATTATGTCCTTGTAATGTATAATTTTTGTTCAGATATAAGAAGGAAAACCAGCCTCTTAAAGAAGGGTCACGTTGGAAGGCAAAAGAACTTACTCCTGTTGCAAGAAGATATTATCAAATTGCAAAGAATATGCTGCAAGTAGCAAGAAGATTAGATTTTGAAGGTGCTACCAACAAACAACGTCTAAGAGAAGCTGTGAAATTGACGAGATCAGAAGAATTTCATAGTGAAAATATCAACACGGCAACTTTGAAATTCTTTAATTTCAACTGAAACAACAGGCAAAAAAAGTCGGGTCGTCGTTTTACCATTGACGACAAAATTTTCAGTTTATCTCTTTTAAGCAGAGCCCAAAATGTTATAAACTGTTGAAAAAAATATTCGCCTTGCCCTCGCGCAGTACTCTAATGGCATTATTAAATAAAGTTCCTTTTACATGTGGAATTAATACCCAAATTATGAAAAGCTTACAGTTGTCAGTACTAAAATGAAGGAATTAGACCGTTATTGTTGCCTAATGTTTGACGAGATGTCCTTGGAAGCTTCATTAAGTTACAATAAAAATATGACTGTATCGATGGTTTCGAGAATTGCGGCAATAATAGAAAAATTAAATTTGCAGACCACGCTATGATATTTATGGCAAGAGTTTTACGGCGTAAATGGAAACAACCTATATGCTTTTTCTTTTCTGAAGCGGGTATGAATGTAACGGACTTAGTCAAAATTTGAAAGAAATAATAGTGGCTATGCATTCAATAGGACTAAAAGTCGTTGCAACTGTATGCGATCAGTCAGCTGTTAATACAGCAGCTATTAAAATACTAAAAGAGGAAACTAACAGATACCATATGCAAGAGGAAATTGAAAACAAAATGTTTGGTTTTGCCATTGATGGAATAGACGTGATTCCATTATTTGATACTCCACATCTTCTCAAGGGATTAGAAATAATCTCCTGGATGCCAAAGTTAAATTTACGTGGAAGACGGGGCAACAAATTGCTAGTTGGGATGACATCAAGACTCTTTATGAAATGATACTGGGATTACGATACCAGAATGTGTTATAAACTAACAGACTCACACTTATAAAGAAAAATGAAAAAATGAAGGTGTCCGCAGCCCAAGTGTTTTCACACGAGTTTCATCTACGATGCGAGGCTTAATAAACCTTGGTAAGTTATTATAATGGTAAATATCAAAACATTTTGTAGAAAACAAAAATTTGTTACAAAATAAACTAAGATTATCATCCTTCTTAGAGTGACAATCCTATGAATGTTATGAAGTTAATTGTATTACAAATACTAAAGAGTTGTTATTTTAATAACACAACTATCACCTTTGGAAATACATATTTATACTTTTCTCATTTTAGGTAATGTACGTCAGCTTTACAGACAGCTTTAGGCACTGCAGATTTTCTGATGTTCATCGATAAACTTTTGATAGCCTAAACGGTTCTGTAGTGAAATCTATAATGGTAAAGTGTTGAGATGTGCTGTTACCTCATCTTCTCCGCATGTAGAATTTTGGTATGAAGCAATAAAAGTACTGCAAAGCATAAAATTTTTACAGATGAAGGGCGTGAAACTATTCCTCCATCTATAAAAATTTTATTTCAACAATTCGTGGCTTCATATACATCTGGAAGAAACTTGAGAGGGTAGGATTTGAATTTCTGTGTACTAGAAATTTAAATCAAGATCCTGTCGAGAACTTTTTTGGATGTATTCGAAGCCATGGTATTCGTAATATAAATCCTACTTGTGGTGCTTTTATTTCTTCATTCAAAAGTCTAATTATAAACAATTTCATGTCAACACATTCTCCCGGTGCTAATTATGAAGAGGACGATACGGAAGGTGCACTGAACTCATTAAAACACTTCATTTATGAAGACGTAGATAGTGAAGGTTTAGAAGAAATTTGTGATCTGGAAGTGCATAAATTAGATAATGTTATTTTGACTCAAAATAGAAACAACACGATAAACCACGCGTATATTGCTGGCTATATAGCCAGGTCAATATTAAAAAATGTTGGAAATTGTTTAATTTGTAGACAGAATTTAATTTCCACATCTGTTGAACCAGAGCATGCTCTAATTAACTACCTGCTTTAAAGCATTGGTACGTCCACATACGTGCTTTATTAAATGGTATGGACAATGTAACAATGTTGTACATTATTATTTGCCAAAAATATGTACGAATAAGAAAATAACTATGATTTTATTCACAAAAATTGACAGTTTAGTTAATATGAACTTTACGTGTTCTACACACAATTTTAAATCTATTTTTCTTACAAAATTTATTAATTTTTATATCCATACATGGATAAAAAATGTGAATATGATTTTGAAAGGTATCGATACCAGAAATGCAAATATAAATGATATAATCAAAGAACAAGCCTTAGTACGATACAGGAAATATAAAACTAAAAAAAATAAAATCAGAAGTATGAAAGGGCTGCAATAGAAATGTTTACCTTCAAAATTTTGCAATAGTAATAATAATGAAATTTATTTAGCCTTCTCTATATAAACTTCAAGTACTGTACTACTTTAGGTTGTTCTATACATGTATATTTCTTTTAATTGTACTTTAAATTTATTTAGATTTTTACAAGTTTTTACTATATGCTAACAACGCTCCAAAATATATAGAATTTTGATGTTTTTTATACTTTTTATGCTGTATCACAAAATTTTGTTTGTTTCTGATATATACATGAATTTCATTAACTGTTTGCATGAAATTTTTGAGATATGATGGCATTATTCCGACCTTAATTAGATGTATAAAAATTAAAGCCATCATCTCCAAGAGGTCCCCAATTTTCATCCAGCATAATGATTTTAACATAACATCTATCCTTGTATATCGATCACACTTCAAGATAATTCTCATTGCACGATCTTGTAATAACTGTAACCTGTTCTTATCACCTTTCCTTTCTAAGTAAAGTACTGTACTAGCATAATGGAGATGTGGTAAAATTATACAATTATATAGTTTTAAAATTATTACTTAAATATGTATGTGAAATTTATTATTTTATGAACAAAGTATTGTATACATAAATATAAATATGTGTTTGAATAGATTAAATTTTGTTACTTTTATAATGTTAATTTACTTTTGACAAATTTAGTGTAAGTAAATAAAAATTATAGTTGGGCACTTTAATTATAATGATGTAAAAAAATGCATACTTATGCTAGTATATATAATATTATGGAAGTTACATGTTTTAATACTTTTAAACCTATTTGCACCATCTCAGTTTTAAACTGAAGTGGTGCAAAAACCAGTTCTTATAAGTTCCCAATAAAGCATTTGAATATGAATTTTTAAAATTCCCGCCTGTGCTTCAGTAGCGCTCAGGTGACGTGATACACAACTAATTTATTAAAACCGCGCGAATGGTAGGAGTTGTGTATCTATCCCCCCTTCATTTATCTATGACTAACCCCATAGAAAAAATATATACATAGAAAAATATATATAGTGGGGGAATAGAAGAGCAACTCATAAGCAAAATTTAATACAATTCAGAGCCACCTATCGAGATGTGCGCGTATTAAACATGAATAACGCGGCAAAATCAAATATATTCAATTTTGACAAATTTATATACGCATTACTACCGATCACTTGCAATTTAATGATCTCAATTTTCGTGATTGTGCAGTTACAAAAAGAAAATGTAAGTAGGTACTCATTAAATTGCAAACGTGGAGAATTGCGATGAGTGCTGATTTTACAAATTTCCAATGGTTCATTCGTCTATGTTAAAACACTGTGAATCTATGCATGTTTAAACAAAATTAGAAAATCTTCTAGGAATAAAACATCCATCATTTAACTATTTTTTATATTTAGATTTGTATTTTAATCTATTCAAATATAAGGATTTCGCTGCATTAAAAATAGGATTCTTATATTTATCAGTTCTGGTGTCTTTCCCTGATATAATTCGATTTACGCCTGTTTAAAAGTAAACATACTTAAATCTATACAATATAATACAATAAAATTAATTATGTCGTCTTTATGATTACACATAAATGTAAAATTAATATGATTTTTTATGTTTTCAAATATGAATTTCTTTACATTCTCTTTGTAAACGTAATTGCATAATAAAAATGAGGTTAAATTATATATTTTGCTAATGCAGTCTACAAAACTTTTTTTGCAGTATTTTAATAATTTTCGATTCGGATTGTAATCTTTTATAAGCGAAAATTGATTGTTATCATTTAAAAATATTTTATCATATTTTTCAAATATATGAATTAAGCAAAACTTGCAATTAAATTTTTTAATAACCTTTTAAAATCCGCTTACATAAGCCATTATATTTCTATTTAAATTTCTATTTAAATGGTCCTTTGAAAGCCTTACAATCCAATCATAAATTTTCTTTTTATCTGTTATTTCAAATTTATTTACATTACTAACTACATTAATATTTAAAAGTTGTTTAATTTCAATTAATGGCGTATCTTTTGTTTCTTCACAATTGGCACCGACAGAATGTGTATTAACCAAGGTTCTAAGTAATAATGTTTTATAAATATTTTTGAACTGGGCACAACTGGGTTTATATTGCACGCTCCTTGTTGACGCACTTGTCCAAAATAATTTTCTAACGGATCCTGGTTAAATGAACGTGGTAATATATATTTCACACCTTTTTGTAGTTTGTCCCCAACGCAATCAAATCTAATGTATGTATCCAGTTTTACATATTTTTCACTATTCTTTCTGAAAATACATATTTTTAAATCTGAGATTGATTGTTAATATTTAATGTGGAGCGATCTTGCAGATACAGCACCACGCAAAGGCTTTCAGGATGTGGGACAACTGCCTCCATTAACACTGTCCATTAAATTATCAAAAATTTGAGAATTGTGGCAGTTTCGTTAACAGTTGGCATCATTACTTGCCCATCAATACACTTTTCATCTAAAATTTATAAATTTATTTTGCCATTTAACAAGAAAAACAAACCATTAACTTACTGTTTCGAGCCATATATGCAAAGCAGACATTGAATGATAAATACTTGCGTAAATTGACACTTTCATTTTTTTTATTTTGTCCCTATACACGAAAGTCTGTGATTTTAGAATTAAACGTAGATCTCCACTTGTGTCAATTGTATATGCCTTAGCAACTTCATCCCACTTACATGTTAAAATTCTGTATCCTTCTTCCAAATTACATTTTGGTCAAAGGATTATTGGAATACCTTTAATTAAATGAGTGGATCATATAAAGGTATAATATCCCTATTTCCTACAATAATAACTCTCTTCGGTTCTTTATTTTGCCTTAAAAATTCTTGTCTAGAATTTTCTATCAGACTGTTTATTGCAGCTTTATTTGTGGTACGTTGATCACATATTGTAGCTATTATTTTTAAGCCTGTAGAATGAATAGATTTTATAACAGATGTTATTAAGTTCTTAAAATCAAATTTCTTTGTTGCACCTTTGCAAACGGTTTGCTTCCATTTTTTCAGAACACCCCTTACCATAAAAACTAAAACGTGATCTGCAATATTTATAGAAGTATCTTCAAAACCGATAAACTTATCATTGTGTTTGTCGTAAGTTATACTAGGCATTAAAGACATTTCGTCAAACATTAATGTGCACAGCTTATCTTTGTTGGCCAAGTTTTTAACAGAATGTTTTAAATTTTCCATCAAGTACTCATTGATACAAGATTCGACTGGTACTCTACTTAGAAGGGCCATTAAGGTTCTTCATGAAGGAAGAGCAAACATTCTTCCTAAAAATCTATAACTTCTACCTGACTTCTTATACAAAGCTAACGCAAGCAACTTCTTCTCAAGCGTGTATCGTCGACCTTTAGGATGAGTTTTTTTTCGTGTCAATTGTTGTAAACAAAATTGATATACTTCAGGTTGTAAAGTATTATCTGAAGGTAAAGATGTATGTTGTTTAGCCATTTTCAAGCGTTGACGAAAACTTAAACGCTTCTTTTTTTGAGCACTAGCCATACGCTTAAATTTCTTGGCTTGTTCATAAAAATGCTTTGCTTTTGGAGTAAGAGATGAAAAAACGGTAACATTTACTGAATGAAGCAGAGAGGTAGAGTAATCTGAAATTAAAAACAATTACGATACTGACCATAAAAGATATACCGTGCATGTTTTGTGGCACGTGCAATGTTAATATTAAAAAAAAAATAGTCAATGCATTAAGAGGGTAGGCAACCTTAAATAATAAATTATAACCTCGTTTGCGTTTTGGAGTAGATGGTGCAGATGAAGTAGATGGTACAACCTCATCCGGCTGGCTATAAAGCGATTGTTCTCCACGAATATCATCACCATGTGGTTTACCTGCTTCTTTTGAAGTGAAAGATACTGCAAAAGAATGTGGCAGTTAAGGTGTGTTCGTCAACACTTGTGTAGGTACTTCTGAAATGCATCAACAACCAATTAAATTTTTACATGTAATATAAACATTACATTTTCTTAATTAACCCTCAAATGCTAACGGGGCATTCGTATCAGGACTTTTTAAACATTGTTGTGATAAATGTTCACATCTCCTTTTGCATGAAATTGTTTTAACATTTTTTTTTGATGGCACAAATTGCTATCATTTAGTTTAAAGAGTTTAAAGAAAGCCTATGAATTTTTGTTGTTTTAAAATTTTGGAATAAGAGAAAGACACAATCAACCCGTATTTGAAATTTATAAATTCCATTGTTTTATCTGTTCCACCAGCAACTGCATCTAAGGTAGAATCTAATAATAAACCTTGCTGTTCCTTCTGTGTTTCAAATGTAACATGTGAGGTGGTTTCTGTAATACCAAATTCTGTAATATTTAATCATTCAAAGATACACATATTTTATTACCAGGCTCTAATGGGCCATTAGAGCCTGGTTTCTATAATGGCATATAAACTGATGAGTTTTATACATATTTGAATTAATTCATTTTGTGGAAAATGAATGTGGCATACTGTAGGGAGTTGTATATTCTTGTCGACTCCATAGTTAATAATTTAGGATTAGAGCATAACCGAACCCATTTTTGAAAGGCTCTCCATCTGTTTTGGGATTTGGGAATCTATGTCTTGTAGACTTAAGACCTTTGCACCCCAAAACAGCACAAGCATGGTAACCAAAACCAACCATATTTATAAGTATTTATCTACAACTAATCCTACACAACCCTGAAATGATACCATAATAAATAATAATTTTTATTTATGCTTATAATATACTAAATTTCTTCTTAACGCTATAATAAAACTGTTTATATAATATAAAATACTCCCAGCAATGAACACCACAAAATAACTTAAAAAAAATATATTTATAACTACAACTCAAACATCAAAACACGTGGAATTTTATTTAAATGATCATAGGTTAACCGATTTTAAACACTACCAACCTTATATCTAACTACCAATCACAGATCAAATTAAAAAAATCAAAAGGCCATCTAAAGAGATTGGCTAATCTTATGGTTTCAGTTGTGTTTATTCAAGTCCGCGTACCGTGACTAACCCGTGGTTCAGTAAGTTACCGAAAACGGGCCGGCGTAAACATTTTAACATTTGCATACTCAAATTAACTTGCACTTTTACCCTTGTTGTCACAGAAGCTACTGCACAACCTTGTTTTCGTACACTTGTTATAACGTTACGTCAGTCTGATTTTTAACAAGCTTGACGCGACAATTACATAACAAGAAAATAACAACGTTGTTACAAGGATCTATGCTATCTGAATTGGTACTCCACTTTTGCAACAACTTGAAAACGTTCCTTTAACATTCAAATGTAATTTTTAAACCGCTCTGGACCATCAAACCTTAATTCATTGTTCACTAATTGCATAATACCCGTTCATCTCCCTATCTACCCATTTCTTTACCCAACATTTTCTACACCTTTTCTTTAGCTTTTATCTTAACTACCGCCATTAAAAGAGTAACAGCCAAAATAACCAACTCACTAACTATTATCAATTTAGGTATATTACAGCAAAATAGTTTTGTGGTATTACATATGTCTTTCTTAGTTTAACATGTAATGAATAAAATGTACCTACTTTCTTCATATCAGAGTACTGCTAAACTTAAAAAGCAGTGCTTCCAACATTTAACATAAAAGATTCCCTATTCTTGATATAAAAGACAAGATATGTTTATCGATGTAAAACTGGCTCAACTCATGTAAAAAAGTAAAATTACGTGTAGGCATCTGATCATTAAAAACCCACTTTATAGAATAAGAATGGCATAATTTTAACATCTCTGAAAAGAACTTATTCTGCTGATAGTCAACACAAATCATTAAATAAAGGAATATTAGAATCTGGGTTTGTAGGTACTCTAAATTTTCTTCAATACAGGTCGATATTGTAGATTAGATATAACTTACCATCTTGCAAGATTGCTTGTATTGATCTATAGAGATTCAAATTCGTGTCATAAATCCTTAGGAGTAGTTGCTGAAGATAATTACATGCATTTTGTATTAGGATTATTAATGTAAAGTTACTTTCTAATTTATAGGCATATTCGGATAATATCCGGCTGAGATTGTTCGTATCGATAACTATATGCCACTTCATAACATCTAACCAATTCGAACATAAACTCTTCTATATCCATTTTAAACAGCTACAGCCTCACTAATGGTTGATATTCGAAGCTGAAGTTTTGTATTTTTACTATATATATATATATATATATATATATATATATATATATATATATATATATATATATTTTACATTCACATAAAGTATTTTGGCATTTGGGTATTTTACAGATATTTAGCACAAGTTTAGATTTATGATTATATTTAGGAACATGTTTTAAGTCAGGTAAAACGCAGGAAAGATTTGAAAATTTAAAAAGGGTGACGGTACGGACATGATTTTTAATTAAATATTACTGAATATAAAAGTGCAACAGAAGAAGTAGTGCATAGTAAACATTAAAGATATAAACAACAATTTAACATATGGATATTTACATGCAGATACATTTTTGTAAGATTTTTAAAGAAATGTGTTTAACAATATGAATTGTTGAAGTGACAAAATTTAAACGTTACAATAAAAGTGAACATTGGGAATGTTAAAAAAGGTTTAATAAGTTGTGAGAATAACATTTTGAATAATTTGGACGTTAGATACGCAAATTATATGAACATTTAAATAAAGTTAGGTTAAGTTTTAAATTTAAGTTTTTTTTGCAAATTTATAGTTTTATAGAATAAGTTGAGCTTAGAATAAATTATTAGTATAATTAATAGGAGGTTTTCCCTTTCCATGTAGTAATTTACTTTTACAAGTCATATAAACATAAATTTATGAAAATGGGGTTAACTACACAAATTTCCTTGTAAAAGAATTTTCCTTTAAATTTAGGATACTGGAGTTGAAATAAATGTTTTCTAATTCAAATTTTTCAGTTCACGAATATGTATTTAGTTTAAGTGTAGAAAGTAAGATTTTTTAGATATAAGTAAATTTAGATTAGAATAAGTCAAATCCATTTTTAACAGATATAAATCAAGTGAGGTATCATTTTTGCGGAATCATGCACGAATTTAAATCAGAAGTATATTAAGAAAGTTATAGCATAATTTATATTTTAGATAGGTATTCAAATTTATTTAAACCAATCACAGACTTGGTTACTTTGTTTGTATTCATAGAAAAAAATGAAATTTTGTAACTATCAGGATAGTATATAAGGAATTGATCCTGAACAGATCTATCTCTTCGATTTGTTTCTCAAAGTTTAAATTGTTATGACAAAAGGTCAAAGTGTGTGTTTTGTGTTAACACGTAAGTTTCAAACCACGTTTATTTTCAAATTTTGATAAATTTAGTGAAGAGCCGAGATTTCAGAAACAATTTTCTTATTACGATACAAGTTTAACGTTTTTAAAGTTCGGTTGTTGTATTTTTGTTTTGGTTATGTTGTCGTAAATAAAAATTATTCAATTTTTCTGAATTGATGTTTATTTCCTGGTGCGACATAATAATAAATGATATTCCATAGCGGGTTCTAAAAACAAAAGTGAATTAAAATAAAAAAATTTACACCCTTAAATAATATTTAAATCGAAAATTATTGAAACATTTTAAAACAACAGTTAAATAAATATTATAATAAATAACTTAGCGCTTGAGTGAAGACATATAAGCAAATTTAAGAACGATTACCACAAGAAAAGCATCAATTTATCCGAGGACGTTGATGAAAGTTTGGAAGTACTGCCGCAGCAATTGGAACAGCAAATCAATAACATTGATCAGATACTTAAAGGAGCCTGCATGCATTATTGTGCAAATTTTAGTAAGTTTTATTTTACATACAAGCTATTTAATATAACGTGGAGTTTACATAATAAAGAACCATTTCATAATTTCATTTGTATTTCTGAATTTATTTATTTTTCCAACAAATCAAATTGAACTCTATCCCCGATTGAGGTTTATGAGTGTTCTGCATAAAAATATAACTAATATTATTTGAACCCCGATATAAGATAATACAACTGAGGTATACTTTAGAAATATTTTACCATATATATATATATATATATATATATATATATATATATATATATATATATATATATATATATACATATATACATATATATATATATATATATATATATATAATATATATATATATATATATATATATATATATATATATATATATTGGGATGGCAAAATATATTAAAAATAAATATCAATTAAATTATCTTGTATATGGGATAGAAATCCTTTTATAATTGTTAAATTGTTATGCACCGAACTAGCTCATACATCTCATAATCGGGAATAGAGTTCAATTAGATTTGTTGACAAAAGAAATAAAAATAATTTACACTTTGATATGAATTTACTTTTATATGTGAATTTAATTGCATTTAAAGGTAAAAGTGAAATTATGGAATGGTTCTTTATTATGTAAATTCCAAATTATAATAAATAGATGGTATGTGAAACAGACCTTAATAAAACTTGTACAATAACGCATGCGTAGCGTCTTAATTGAAATAAATAGCAGCCTGTCCAAATTGTCAAATGGAAAATTCTTAAAATGTGAGTTTAACTATTTTATAATTGAAATTGAAATGTAGATAGAATAATAAATGTTTAATTACTTTACAGATGTTTACACCGTTATTGTATAAACATATACACATATAAATGAAACACAAATGCAGGAAATTACACAAATAATGGATATAAATTTAGGGAAACCTCCTATTAATTGCTCTAATAATTTATTCTATGCTTAAACTATTCTATAAAAACTGTAAATTTGCAAAACCTTAAAATTAAAACTTAACCTAACTATACAAATATTCACATAATTTGCGTATCTAACGTCCAAATTACTTCAACATCACCAATGTTCACTTTTATTGTACTGTCTAAAACTTTCTCAACTCAACAATCCATATTGTTAAACACACTTCTTCAAAAATTTTGCACAAAAGTATTTATATGTAAAATATCCACATGTAAGATTGTTGTTTATATCGTCTTTAATGTTTAAAATGCACTACTTCTTCTGTTGCATTTTTTGTACACTAATTTTGTGAGTAAAAACTAAACCATGTCCGCACCATAACCCTTTCTTAAGATTTTAAATCTTTCCTGCATTTTATCTAACTCGATACATGTTCTAAATATAATTATAAATCTAAACTGTGTGATAAACATCTGTAAAGTTTTCTAAAATGCCAAAATACTTTATATAAACTGTAAATTTAATGAAATATGTTCTACGAACTTAATCGCACTTACAAATATAACTTCATCTGACCTTCCTGACATGCTCCTTGTAGGCGTACATAGGTTTGTTACTGTTATGAGGAGTTTACAGGTCGCACGATGAATCTACCAGAAGTTTGTGGAATGCAGAAATAGGCAGACCTCTTTTTCACGCAACAATGTCATTGACACGATTTTATTATATATCACGCGTGTTACGGTTTGATAATAATCTAATCTAATTCTTGCCACTTGTCATCGTACACTCTACGACTTCCGATGTTAGTCATTTTCCAAATTTTATTTTCAGAGAACTATTGAGAAATAGCTGAATGTAAATTTTACATCCTGGACCCGTGCATTGCTGTATCTAGTTGGACCTGGAGCGACTTTTATGATATTTGCACTAGTTTCGCGCCCTGATTGAGGAAATGGATCTAACATCCAAGTTATGACATTATCTTTAGATTGAACCGATTGAGCAGGTGGAATCAATTGCGTAGGATTTGTCCGTCCAGCATCGTCGAAAAAATCATCGTTTGACTGTTCATAATCACTATCTTCACTGATATGATCTTCCTCTTCAGAAGCTTCATCGTCACTAATGTCACTCAAATTATCAATAAGTTTTTCTAAGTCTTCACCACTAAGATATTTTTTGCCATTATTGTTATTTCAGCACTTTAGAAGAACTAGTAGTACGTACAACAAACCGCACTTTACTCTGCAACGTAACAAACAAAACTGTCAGTTGCATACTGCGATATGATATTTATACATGCTGCGAGGTGCAAGTCTGATCCTGTTTCGACTTGCACACGCGGTTACAAACCTGAAAATTCTGTAGTAACTCGCATAGGTAGGTACATTTGAACAAGCATGTGATGATATGCATATTATCTATCCTCAAATTTCAATATAAAATAATTGGAAATACAAATTTATACGTCCTAGGAATGTATACAGCCTCGGGTCATAATGACCTGAGGAACATCAATGTAACAATCATGTTAAAAAAAATAGTGGAAAAAAATTTATTAAAACAAACAAGCCACCTTATTCTTCAATGGATTAGAAACAAAGTCATTAACTACGAAGTTTAGATATTAATAAACAAAAAGTTATCTAAACAACATTTGATTTCGGGTCACATAGACCCGAAGGTAATAGCAGGGTTAAACAAGTTCCTATAATAATACGTTGTTTTTAGTTCTTAAATGTGGGCAATGAACTAGGTATACATATTTCTAATGACTGGAAGTTTTTATAACTGCGTTGCAATAACTTTGCAAATACTATTACGCAATAGCACAACTGTAATCTCATACGTTTTCACTTTATTAATTAGTAAAAACCTAACATTGGAATGTGGCCAAAATTTTAAAACGCTTTACCTCATACACGAGTTAAAAGATTATTTTAATAGATTAACGTAAACCATAACGTAATTTAAATTCCAATTTAACACAGCTTGATAATATTCTTCAAAATCACATCATTCGTTCAACGCCAACTTTTAATGAAAGAAAAAAAACTTACCTTTAATTTTCTGCAGTTTATTAATCTGGTATATTAATTAGTTCCTTGCACACTTTAACACATTACTATACCTACACTCGTTAAGAAACACGTTTCAGAAACGGCCTGGCATACAGCAGTCAGAAATCATATCATAAATGCTAGGCATTGTTACCAATTGTGCTGGCTCAGGAATATACCGAAACAAACGTATCTGTATATACATTATATACACTGTAAAAGCGTTTTTAGCGGTAAATTACGGAACTATTTTTCAAAGATTCGTATCACACTGAACCACTAAAAAAGTGCGAATAGTTTGCCGTCATTAGTTATTAACCTTGCACCATATAATTACTAGGCATATAATGCTAACAAAATTGAAAAAGTGAAGCTAAAATCCAGAGACAGAGACACATCTTTTTATTCTATACTTCCCGACGTTAACCAATGAAAATTAGCAAGTTGCGCAATCGCTTTTCATGGTGTAGTTGATCAATCATATAGTTAAACAATTCGTTTACTTGTTTACGTCTCCATTTTGTTTGTAATCGTTCCGTTTTTCTG
>JARFJB010001015.1:0-80589 GCA_036346205.1 Vesta saturnalis | reverse complement strand
GAAAAGAAATCTAAAGAAAGCGATCAGAGGATGGTGGGAGAGTGAGTGGCAATATAATATGCCAAAAAATCGAAGAACAACAAACCTTAAAAGAAAAGATGAAGTAGTGCTCACAAGAATAAGAATTGGCCACACACGGCTGACACACGGACACTTGTTGATAGGGGAGGGCCGCGAACAACTGTCCACAGTGCGAGAAAGAAGTCGCAACTATCAACCATGTAGTAGAAGAATGTGCATCCACAGAAGAATTACGTATAATGCATAATATAAATGGAAAGACTGTAGAAAATATATTCGAAGACGAGCAGGAAACGGATCTCCTTGATTACTTAAAAAATACAAATGTTTATCAAAGAATATAAGATAAGTAACTTACCTAATGTGATGGAAAAAATGAAAAGTGCGTTTTATCATGAAAACAGAATACCGCTAATGACCATAGCTGTCGATGCGGAGAACAAAAAAAAAAAAATAATAATAATAATAATAATAATAATAATAATTTACACAAGCACTTGCTACACCACAAAATGTCAATGTGGAAAATATCACGAATGCTATTTTGAAAGCGGCCGAAAACAGTATTCCTAAATCTGGTGAGACGCCGCTCAAGAGGGTAGTTCCCTGGTGGAATCCCCAAGTAAAGGTGGCTATCAGGGACAAAAAATCTGCGTTCACTAGATTCAGAAACAACCCCACAATTCCAAATCTAGTAGCTTTTAAAAAGGCTAGAGCAATTTCTAGGCGTACAATACTGGAAAGTAAACGCACGTGCTGGAATAGATACACGTCCAGCTTGACATCGTCTACCACCGAGAGCGAGATGTGGGGCAGAATCAAAGCTCTGTCCGGGAAAGGGCGGGCCGAACGGGTCACCTCAATTCGATCAGCTACTGCCATCACCGGAGATCCGGGTGAGATCGCTGAAGTTTTAGCGACGCGATTTGAGGAAACCAGCAGTTCTGCCAATTACGAGCCAGGTTTCTTAGATTCCGTTGGTCCTATCCGAGAAATAGAGTTTGATCCTGAGGATAACTCTGAGTACAACTCATCGTTTACAATTCAGGAACTAGAAGTAGCACTCAGGTGTTTGAAGACATTTTCTCCCGGCCCCGATACGGTCACCAATGACATGATCAAGCATCTCTCAGATGACATGAAAAATGCCCTATTACAGCTATATAACGCTCTCTGGGACCAAGGCGTATATCAATTCAATTCAATTCAATTCAATATATATTTATTTTCCCATAATCGATATTTTACAAGTAGTATTTTATCGACATTCCTCCAGGTGTCCAATCAACGCCCTGTAGAAATGCTTACATTCCTGATTCAACAATAATGCTCCTTAACTAGAGTAGGGAAGGGGCTCGCCGAGCTCCGGGGTAGTGTGAAACCCTGCGCAAGCAATCCTGAATCAAATAAAGAACACGCTGCTCCGCTTGCCTCCTCCCACGTGTTACCTATATTAAGATGTTGGAGTCGTCGCCGAGGCGGCGGCTCCCTCATCTGTACTCGGGCTATTCCCCTCGTCCTTTAATTAAGGACACCGCAGGTGCCTGTGTACGGGCTATTCCCGTACCCGTCCTAAATCGTATTGTCTAAGGTGCGGCAATCGCATCTGTGCGTAAGCTAATCCTACGCCCGTTCCTACCTTCTTATCTTTAACTAAGCTACCTAGCGGCAGCTGTCCGCCTTATAATCCTGCGGCCGCCTATTCCTAATTTAAGAGTTACTTTAAACCTGCTCAGATGCAGGTTGTGAAGCGGACTGCCCGCTTCCCGCCCTTATGTTCCTTATCTAAAGGCGTCACATGACACCTGTACGCGGCCTAACACCGCGCCCTTTCCCTATATTTCTTAACTAAGACCCCAATGGGAGTCCGAGCGACGGCTACTCCGACGCCCCGTGCCTATTTCTTAAATCTACCTTACGAAATATTTAAGAGTCCTGGGCTTCCGGACGTAGCCGGGGCCCAGTCGTCTGTGCACGAGTGATGCTCGTGCCCTCTATTTAAATTAATATTAAGTATCTATTCTAAGTAAGTCGCCCTTGTTCCACGTAGTGGTAAGGGGCGACTGTACGCGAGCGCAACTCGCGTCCGTATCATTACTCTTATTCTATTTAAAACTTCCTTCTCCCCAGAGTTGGAGCGGGGGAAAAGAAAATTTGTGCGATGGTGAAGCCTTCGCCCGTTTTAGTTACTTAATCTACGTTCTTAAAAACTACTTAACTAGGATACCCCCGATTTCGCCGAAACTAGAAAATCAAAGGTATCATACACGAGCCACGCCCGTGTTCGTATACGCTAACTAAGAACACCGTCCTTTCGGTGGCAGGCGTCGAAAGGAAGGTGCCTGTGCACGATTGGTGTCGTACCCGTTCCGTACTCCCTAAGATGCCGCCGCTCTCGGTGAACCGAGAACGGCGGCATCTGTGCACGAGTGAAGCCCGTGCCCGGAAGGCTACCGCTAAGGATTTGCATACGCCGGCTACAGTCGGCGGCCGCAACTCCTGTGCGCGAGTGAGGCCCGCGCCCTCGAGAGAAAGCGCTAAGGGTCCGCGTTCGCCGGATACAGTCGGCGACCGTGGTCCCTGTGTGCGAGTGAGGCCCGCACCCATACATCCATAAGGTACGCGCCCTTTCCGACGACGGAGCTTATAGTCTCCGTCACCGGAAACGGCGCCGCCTGTACGCGAGTGAAGCTCGCGCCCTCGACGCTACTTATCTAAGTCGACGCTTTTCCCTTGAAGGAAATGCGTCGACTGTACGCAAGTGAAGCTTGCGTCCGGTCAAACCTACTCAAGCACTAGCACTTTTCCGTCATTTCCGCAGGATAAACACTGTCACTCGCGGTCACTAGCACTAGCACTTTCACTAACACCGTCGCCCCCACGTCGCTCCGGCTCCGTGGCTGCTCCGGTGGTCCTTATCCGCTACTCCTTCCCATCGATTCGATGCCCTCGGAAGATCGGCGACGTCCAATAAAAAACTTGGCAACTTCCACTTGACCCGAAACGATGCCGTGGATGGACCTTCGTTTGCCCGTCGTTTCCTTACGAGCGACATCCGGTTGACGCAAGGTCCGCACCGTCCTGCGGCTTCTTCCGCCCCGCATCCCACCCACGGCAACCATTCGCAAGACCTTTACGTGGTTATCGGGGATCCGTTTCTTCCGCCTCTCTTCCGAGGGCCTACCCTAACACCGGAACGTAATTTAGATCCGGTGGTCCTTAAAATAGTTTGCGCGCGACATGAGGAAACTTGATGCCGCACGCGCGCCCGCCACTGTCAAATCCGGTTTATATATTGTCCCAATCGGTAATAAAGTCATAATCGGTAATGTGTCACAATAGGTAAAAGACGCGATCTTTAGCAATAACAACCCGGATTACACTACTCGCGCAACGTTCGGTTTAAGTCTCTGCACTTGTTTCGCGAATTTAGATAGTTCCGTCCACCATTCCCGTTCGCCCGCCATCGCCGTGATTTCCTCCCACGTTTGTGGCCACCGTAGGCCCGCGCCGACCAGTCTCGTATCCGCCAACCTTCTAGCGCCTTCCTCGATTTCACAATCGAAAATTATGTGACCGGAGTCTTCGGTGGCGTGCCCGCACGCACACCGTTCGTCTTCGGTCTTCCCGAATCTTTTTAGGTAACTTCCGGTTCCGCCGGGCCCCGTTACGAGCTGGACTGTAAAGGGGTTCATCTCGGGTGCAGTAAATATCCTCTGTGCGACGTCCGGTAGAAACCTGAAGGTTAAGCGGCCGGTCGCCGCGCCGGTCCATCTTCCCCTGCCATCTTTCCATTGTCCTGTTTAACAGTAATCTCTTTACCGTGGTCATCGGAATCTTGGCGTAGGCGATCCGCGCGTTGTCGTCCCTAGCTGCTTCCTTTGCGAGCCGGTCTGCCCTCTCGTTTCCGGGGTTTCCGGCGTGTGCCTTCACCCAATGTAGCTTGACGGCCGACACCGCCGCTACCCGACGTAACAGTCGCCAGGCCTCCGCCACGAGTTCGGTAGGCCTAGAGACGTTTGTCAGAGCGAGCAGTGCGGCTTTGCTGTCCGACAGGATGGATATTTCCGGGACGTCTCGCAAATGTCCCAGCGCGTACCC
Organism: Vesta saturnalis; assembly: GCA_036346205.1. Taxonomy (NCBI): domain Eukaryota; kingdom Metazoa; phylum Arthropoda; class Insecta; order Coleoptera; family Lampyridae; genus Vesta; species Vesta saturnalis. Next base: position 76,467 of record JARFJB010001015.1, on the reverse strand, counting down.
TAGGGCTTCGACGATCGCGACCAGCTCGCCCTGGAAGTTGCTGCAACCCTCGTCCAGTCTTACTCCGCCGCTAGCTATTTCCTCCCACCTCGGTATATTACGTACGCCGCTCCCGTTCCCCCTTCCGATGCCGAGCCGTCCGTGTAGCACCTGACGTCGGCCGCTCCCTCCTCTCCGATGTAGAAGTCGGAGGATGAAGCCACGTCGGCCGGATGCCCCAGTTCGCCGGCGTCGACCCTCGTTTCGGCCGTTCTGTTCGCGTATCCTAGTCCGCCGAGTACTCTCCCGCTTGCCCTTCCGCCTCTTCGGGCCGCTGCACGGTCTCTTTCGTCCTGTAACAAAAAATCTAGCGGCAATAACGTGCTTAAGACTAGTACTGCTTCGGTTGATACCGTCCTATACGCCGGCCGTCTTCACGGCCATCGTTCGTTGCGCGCTTAAAAGTTTATTTCGTTCCTTTACGCCTAGTCTTTCCCCCCAAATTTCTGCCCCGTATAATACAGCCGGCTGTATCGCGCCTTCATATATAGTTTTTAGTGCCGCTCCCTTGATTCCCCAGGTTAATTTCGCGGCCGCTCCTATTTTATTCCCTATCTGTTTTCCCTTTGCGCTCGCGTATTTAATGTGTTCTTTCCAGTTTAACCTGTTATCTATCAGGACGCCTAAATATTTAATAAACTCCTTGCAGCGAATTCTTTCGTTACCCAACCTAAACGATGGTTTCTGCTGGTTTATGTGTTTCCCGTAAAATACCCCTTCCGACTTATTCACGTTAAATTCGAGTTTAAACTCGCGTCCCCACGCGACTAACGTTTCAAGTGCAGTGTTCGTTACGCTTTTTAACCGTTTATATTGGGCGGTCGTTGAGATTAATAACGTGTCGTCGGCGTATCCTATTAGGCTGCATTCCGGAGGCAGCCTGGCTCTGAATATAGTGTCATATATTATCTTCCAATATACCGGCCCGGTACAGCTTCCCTGTGGACATCCGCGTTCTACCCGCCTCCTCGCAACCTCGTTGGTCAGTTGCACCTGCGCCGTCCTGTTCTTGAAGTAGCTTCCGGCGATCTTGATTAAATTCCGGGGTAGTAGGAGTCTCTGCATCTCCCATCCTATCGCCGGCACCCAGGCGCTATCGAAAGCGCCTCGGATGTCGAGCGATATGACGGCGCAGTAATCCCCCCTCGCTCTCGCCGCTTTAACTTCCCGGACTGCCTTCCTTATCGCGTCTACGGTGGTCTTTCCCGAGCTGAATCCAAATTGATTTGGGTTAAATCCTCCCGCGGTTTTTACGTGGTGTTCTATACGCGTCGCTATTATTCTAAGGCGTATATCCAGAGGACTGGAAGGAGGCTGTTGTTATACCAGTACGAAAACCAGGAAAAGATCCCCTCTCGCCTGGCAGCTATCGCCCCATCAGTCTTACATGCTGCATGGGGAAACTCTTAGAGCGGCTGGTGAACAACAGACTTGTGGTGGCTGGAAGAGAACAATGTCTTGGTGTCCTACCAGGCAGGATTTCGTAAAGGCAGATCTACCACCGACCATCTTTTGGTGATGGAGAGCATCGCTCAAAATGCCTTTCGTAAAAGGGAACATATGGTGATTGTACTCTTCGACATTAAGGGGGCCTACGATATGACGTGGCGTCCCGCCATTCTGCAAAAGCTTTACAAATGCGGTCTTCGGGGGAAGCTCCCGCAGCTTATCCGTTCATTTTTGAGCGGAAGGAGTTTTCGGGTACGTGTTGGGAAAGATCTGTCGAGCTCAAGAGTACTTGAGAATGGTGTACCTCAGGGCTCAACCCTGAGTTGTACCCTATTTGTACTGGCAATTAACGACATAGCATCAAACGTCGACGTAACTAGATGCCTCTACGTTGACGATCTGGCAATTATGTACACTGGGAAGACCGTAGGAGAAATAACACGAACCCTACAAGTGGCAATCAACACTATTATAGCAAATGGCGAATCCGTCGGGTTCCAATTCTCAAAAGAGAAGACAAAGTGTCGCCTTAGAAAACCACACTTTGATCCTCTCTTGTATATTAATGATGAACCGATAGCGTGTGTGCCTGAAGCTAGATTCCTTGGGGTCATCATCGATGCCAACCTAACATGGAGGCCACACATCACAGACGTGAAACAGAGATACGACAAGAAGCTAAATCTAATAAAAGTTCTTGCGCATACCACGTGGGGTGCAGAACCAAAAGTACTCTTAAGAGTTTACCAGGCTATTGTACTATCGGTAATTGATTACGGGTGCATAGCATACTCATCGGCCCGCAAAAGTTTACTGAAGACTTTGGATAGAATACACAATGTAGGAATCAGGTACTGTCTTGGTGCCTATCCAACCAGCCCGGTCCAAAGCCTTTATTGCGAAGCAGCTGTACCACCGCTGGAAATCCGGCGATATATACTCATGGCAAGTTACATGACTACTATAAAATCCCACCCTTGTCATCCAAACTACCGTATGCTATTCCCAGATGTAAATCTATTCACCGATAGACTAACGATTACACGACCAGCTGGAATTCGTTTTCAAGAATACTTACCGGATATAGGGGTTGAACGTATGCCGCCAATACCGCCTGTTGCTCTTCCAAACTTACCTCCGTGGACTGTTGGAGCGCCAGTAATCCAGCATGAACTCCCTCTTGCCAAAGATCACCTAAAACAAAAGATACCATTAAAGTGGCAAGAAATGTGGCAACAAATCAATACTCACCTGTCAGATATAAAGCAGGATGTACGAACTCCTTTACTAAGCGTCGATCTACCTAGAAACGAACATATCAAACTACACCGGCTGCGTTTAGGTCATACGGCACTAACCCACCAGTACCTCCTAAAGGACGAAGATGGTCCCATATGTGCGGTATGTGATGTTGTGCTGACTGTATCTCACATAATACTCGATTACCCTGTGCACTACCTAGCAAAACAGCAACATCAACTGACAATCAATTTGAGAACCAATCTGGTAGCATGCCATAATCAACACGCTAAATTTCCTAAAAGAAACAGGTATATATAGAAAATTATGATAAATTGGCCTGGAAAATAACACAATGTTAGCTTACCTGTATTTCATTCAAGTACATACATACTTGTGTCTTATTCTTTTAGTGGATGGTGCTAATAGTCTCAGTAGCTGATGCACCGAGGAGGGGTTTTAGTGGGTATTCCAAATATAGGAGATTCCTACACTACCACCGTCCTTTTTCGGTGGTGTCTATAAAGGAGTTCCCCTCCTCAAACAAAAAAAAAAAATAATAATAATAATAATAATAATAATAATAATAATAATTACATTGACAGAACTCGAACTGGCTCTAAAATGCAACAAATCCTCCTCTCCAGGCCCAGATCTCATAACGTACGATATGATGAAAAATCTTCCCAACTCATATAAGAAATTGATTCTGAATGCATTTAATTTAATTTGGGCAGAAGGTAGATACCCTTCCTGTTGGAAGGAAGCCATAATAGTTCCTATTCTTAAAAATGGGAAAAATCCATATTTAGCTACGAATTATAGACCAATTAGTCTAACCTCATGTATGGCGAAAATACTAGAACGTATGGTCAGTAACAGACTAATGTGGGTTATCGAAAAACGGCAACTTCTAGTAAACTGCCAAATGGGATTCAGAAAGTTCAGATCCGCGGTAGATCACCTAATACACCTGCAGGATGCAGTTTTGAAGGCGTTTGCAAATAGACATCATGCAGTGGCTGTCTTTCTTGATGTGGAAGAGGCATTTTATACAACATGGAGATATGGGGTCATACAAGCATTATACGAATGGGGTCTTAGAGGTAACTTACCACTATTCATAACGTCATTCCTCGAAGAAAGACGATATAGAGTCAGAGTGGGTACTTGTCTTTCCTCCTGTAGAATACTGGAAAACGGAATCCCTCAGGGTTCAACGTTAAGTGTGGTCCTCTTTATAATCTCAATAAACTCCCTAATAAAATCTATTCCCGCAGACATCAACACCTATCTTTACGTCGACGACCTTGCAATCATATATTCTGCACCTACAATGGGAGAAATAAATAGAAAGCTACAGCTTGCCATCGATCATATATTATTAAACTCAGAAAATATCGGATACAAAATATCACCAGAAAAATCATTCTGTATGCACTTTTGCAAATTGAGAAAACCACATTTTGGCCCCCTTCTCACGTTAAAAAACAAACATATTAAAAATAAAGATTCCGGAGTATTTTTGGGATTAACACTCGATACTAGGCTAACATGGAAAGAACACATAAACAACTTAACAATTCGATGTAAAGTAGTTCTTAATCTTATAAGAGTTATGGCAAGCTCTAAATGGGGAGCTGACCCAGAGGTTCTCTTGAAAGTGTACAAAATGCTAGTGCAATCTAAAATTGATTATGGTTGTGAAGCATACACATCAGCTTAAAAAAGTACTTTGAAACCCTTGGACACTATACAGAATGCTGCTCTAAGGTATTCACTTGGTGCGTTTTACACTAGCCCAAGTGATAGCTTACTATGTGAATCAGGTATACTTCCTATTTCCTTACACAGAAAATATAGAATCTTATCCTATGCATGCAAAATTAAATCTCTGCCAAATCACACAAACCACAGCATTCTATTTAGTAATGACGAGTCTCAATCTCCACAAAGACTGCACAAACCTCTGCGGTACAACATAAGCAGTGCACTTGAATACATTGATCAACAACTTCCGCAAATGCTACCCCTCAGACAGCTAGAAATTCCGCCGTGGTTAGTACCCTCCATTAACGTGCTAACAGACCTTTCTAAATATGACAAGGAAAGCACTCTCCAAAACATCTACTTGGAGGAATTCAAAAAACTACTCTCGAAATACCATGACTACCTAGTTTTATACACAGACGGATCGAAAACAAGTATATGGCAAGCCCTTCGGTACTGCGAAACATCACTAGAAAGAAATAAGTTCCTTATTGTCAGCGATTCACTTAGTACAATTACGAGCCTACAAAATCCATACACGCATGACGCTTTGACACAAAACATTATCTGCACAATCAAACATTTAACAGACTTAGGGTATATAATAGAAATCGCATGGGTTCCTAGTCATACTAACATCACTGGAAACGAAAGAGCTGATAGAGCTGCACGTAAAGCAGCACAAAAGCCCAACGATGATAATATTGTAATTGAAAACCATATCAACTTTACTAGTTACTTAAGATCTAAATTAAAGCAAAAGTGGCAACTAAACTGGACCAGATCAAACAATCAATTAAAAAATATACAGCCAACCGTAGAGAAATGGAAAGTACCGTTATACCTCTCCCGAAACGAATACACCATACTACACAGAATAAGAATTGGGCATACCAGTCTAACGCACAAACACATCCTTTCAAAGGAAGCTCCTCCGATATGTACACAATGTCATACACTATTAACTATCGAACACATTATTTGTTCTTGTGCAACATACTCCCATACACGTAACATATTCGCAATATCTAACAATATAGCAGACAACCTAAACAACCCGGAAAATATACGAAACACAATCCAATTCCTTAAAACAATAGATATGTATACTAAAATATAATCAATGAACAAGACATACAAATAATCACAACAGCACTAAAGACCACAGCAGTCGACGTGCTTACACAAAATGAAAAAAAAAATAATAATAATAATTTGTTTAGCTTTAAATCCAATTTCTAAATTATTGAATAATTCTTTTGCAGGTTTTCTTTTAAACTTTAAACAAAATAATTACATAACCCATTTGTTATACATGGATGATCTAAAATTGTATTCCAGATCTGAAATACAACTTGAAAATCTTATCCAAACCACAAAATTATTTAGTGATGAAATTTGGTTATAATAAAAGTGTGAAAATTAATATTATTAAAGGTAAACCAATAACAAATCCGACAGTTGTAAATAAAATTCCTCAGTTATTACCTAATGAATTTTATAAATATTTAGGCATTAAACAAAATTTTGTTTTGGACAAATACTTTTTTAAAAAATGAATTTAGACAAAATTATATCAACCGACTAAAAATTATTTTAAAATCAAAATTAAATTCTAGGAATATGACTAATGCAATAAACATTTGGGCGGTTCCTGTCTTATCATATTCTTTTGGAATTCTAAAATGGTCGGACACAGATTTAAATGCCATGGATACCTTAACAAGAAAAATGTTAAATAAATACAGATATTTACATCCAAAATCTGCAGTAGAAAGATTATATATTAAAAGAAAATTTGGGGGTCGAGGCTTATTAAATTTCTTTAATTTATGTAAATCCCAAACATCTCTATTGAGAAACTATTTTCATTCTTTAGATAATTCTTTTGGCAAAACTCTTATTACTTTAGATAAACATTTTCCGGGACTTAACTTAAACAAAAGAGATTTAGACTGTGAACCAAAATTAAACTTTGAAATTAATTGGAAAAATAAGATATTACATGGCAAGCATCGGACACTTTTGGATTCCACGGGAATCGATAAGATGTCAGTAGACTGGTTGAAAAAAGGTACATTGTATTTTGAAACAGGGATTCATATGTGCTATTCAAGATGGTGTAATAAATACAAATAATTACAAAAAGCTCAATATGAATCTTAATGTTTCAGATTCTTGTAGAAAATGCAATGTACCTTTTGAAACCATTGAACATATAATAGCTGGATGTTCCTTCTTGGCTCCAAGCTAAACAAATAAAATTATATTTTATTTCAACTCGTACATATAAATGAAAATCACTCTGCACAAAACAAACAGTATTATAATCAAAATGGGCAAGTGATGAAGAAGTTAAAGTTGAGGTTTTTCATTCGGAGAAACATGTGCTCTTGGCATGCATATTTGCCGCATTTCATGCATGATTTTCTAGTGGACTTGTTCTTTCTTCTAGAACAAATAAAACAACGTCCAACGTAATTTGCTGTCCTAGTAGGCGGTGGGAGAACTGCCTCTTGAATACCAAGTAGGGCTCGCGTTCGCCGCCTTAGTTCTACAGGTAATCTTACAATAGTTGATCGAAACTGTATTTGCGGTTTTATAAGTTCCCATAAAACCTTTCAATAAAGTCACTTCTTAAGATTTTTTTCTTCGCGTTGATTGGCTTTGTAAATGCAAAGGGCGTTTATACCGGAAATATTCAAAAGGTCATAAAATATAATCATTGGCAAACGACGTGTATTTCTTGCGACGTTATACTTGGCACACAACTGATCTACTAAACCTACCCCTATCTTGGTTTTATTATAACAAGTTATAATTTCTGCTCCAGACAACCAAATTTGTAAGATTTTACACCAACAACTGGCAATTAAGTAAAATTTACTTGATAATGTTAGACCTTATTATATTTACACTCCCGAATCAGTATTAGAAAACAAAAGTTATATATTATATTGGGACAGAATCGTTCTTACTGATCGAGAGGTTAGACATAATAGACCTGATCTATTCTGATAAATAAATCAGATAATCATGCATTCATTATTGATGTCGCCATACCCTTAAGTAAAAATATTATTTCTACTGAAACTGAAAAACTTCATAAATATGAGACATTGGCGATAGAAATGATGGGTGTATGGAATATTACAAAAATTTCTTTGATTCCAATTGTACTGTCTGCCACTGGTGTAGTATCTAACAAATTCAAAACCCATTTGTCTAAATTAGCACTAAATCCTAGTTTATTTCCTATATTACAACGTACAGTCATTTTAGAAACATGCCATATTGTAAGAAAATTTTAGCTAATCTAAATTCTTAGTATTAATATTCATATATATATATATATATATATATATATATATATATATATATATATATATATATATATATTGTTAGTAGTTTGTTAATATTATTATGTATAAATCTAAGATAAACAATACTCTGTAAAATATGTTTGGATCTAATCCTCCATTATATTCTAATACCACTGTATGTGTGATAACAATAAAATAATAATAATAATAATAATAATAATAATAATAATAATAATAATAATAATAATCCCCACAGGCCTCGTATCTAACGAGGACAGGGATTGCAACCCTGCGTTCCCCAAGCTGGAAGTACACTTTTCTTATACTTGTCTTGAGTAGCTTCCCTTACTATAACTCTTTTCTGTCGGAGCACCCTCGCTCCAACTCTTGTTCTCTTCAGGCTCTCAACGAAAGCTGAGAGACCTTTTCCTTTTCTCCCTACTCTTCCCAGGACAAGCGCCATCAAAAGCGTATACGGGTGTGGCTAGCCCGGGATGTCCTAGCTGGGGGCGGCTGAGCGCTAGTCGTCTCCTAATACCGCAACTGCGAACTGTACTCTAGCAGGGCGTGGCTAGGGAACGTCGTACAGCTAGCGGTCGGTGGTCTTGGCTTTACCGCCCGGGCTGCGAAGAAGGTAGCCTATATAAAAAATCCCCCAATTCCAAGATCGTTTGGCAGTTTTAGGTGCTGAAGGGATTGCGCAAGGGGAAGCCTGCGCGATGCCAGGGGGAAGCCTGGTCCTTAGCGTTGAAACGCCTGTGGGGAAAGAGGCGCCTCTTCACAGTATAAATTCCCTCTTGTAGTATACCGGCTCTGCTGCTCTGCTGTGTGGTCTCGTGGGAATTGTATGGGATTAGAAAGCATTAACAATTCAGAGTTGTCCAACTCTGTGGACAACTGCACACACAACTGGGTGGGTGGGTGCGTGGGTGCGTGCGTGCGTACGTGCGTGCGTGCGTGCGCGTGCGTGCGGCCGGGCGAGTGGATGTGGGCGTGGGCGTGCGCGTGTGTGTGTGTGTGTGTGTGTGTGTGTGTACAACGTGATCAAATTCAAGTGTGCACTATTGCTAACTTTTTTATTATTGAAGCTACGAGGTCGGTTAAATTAGAGAAGTAGTAGTATTTCTTCCGCTGATTAACGTGGTGGTAAGAAAAACAATTGAACATCGCGTTTCCGAGTTATTTTAAAAAATGTAGTTTTTTTAATGGAATACCCTGTATATTTATACCCTAATCGATTGCCAACACTTTTATTAACATGGAAGGTTATTATTAATTTCAGTCTAAAACAAAAGATAAAGGAGGTATGATCTTGTTTGACTTATCATCTTGGGGGGCATAAAATTTAAAATAAAAACGAAACAAAACGAATAAATTGATTCATTTTTTGTTAAAATTATTAGAAAAACTTAAATTAAATGTTCGAATACATCTCCTCCTAGCTCAATACATTTTTGGGCACATTTAAACACTCTTCTTGTAGCCTTTAAAACCGTACGTCCATATATGCTACGAGTGATATTAGTTATCGCTAGATTTATTCGTTTTATACCGAGCTAGTAGCGTAGTGGTGACACGACCTGCTTAGCATTCGGGAGGTAATGGGTTCGATTCCCATTACCGTCTACCTTGTATGTGGTTTTTTCAGGGGGTTTTCCTCATACACATGTAGCGGCATGGTCAATGTGTATATCACACCATGTGCGGCTACTTCGGCGAATGCTGGGGTAGTATTTTCCCCTCAGAATCCTAACTCCGTTCCTTCCGATCCTATCCTAACCACGCCCATCCTTAATCCCACCATGCATGTATACGTAATGTATGTATGTATGCTGGGAATCCATGATTGTGGCTGAATGAACTCGGAAAGCTCAAGCAGCCCGCCCTCTCCGTTGTGGAGGGAATGAAATCGTGGCCTTTTCTTTTTCCTTGGTTTTATTGTTTCGCATTGCATCCTAGATGATTTAGAACTAAAATAGCTAAATATAATTAAATGACGTACAGTTCTATTCGATATAATCGCGTACATTCATTTTTAAGTAGATTGAACAGGCTTTGGTATCCATGGCTACATTAGTATGACAATTCTAAAGACAAAATTCTGAGAATGGCTCGAAACTTTATTTATCTTAAACTTTGTAGAATTTGTAATTGCAATGTTATTGAATTATACAAACAATATAATTCCATAAATACTTTAACAATATATCAACCTATACGTTATTAAAGATTAGTTTTGAGATTTTTGTAGATTTATTTTTTATTCGCAGATATTAGATAATATTTCGTTTTTATTTAAATTTTATGGTATCCTATAGGCGAAAAGTGGAATAGACTCATATCTCCATTATTTTTGGTTTTAGGCTGAAATCAATAATAATCTCTTATGTTAAGAAAAGCGTTGGCAATCGATTAGGGTATAAATATACAGGGTGTCCCATTTATGAAAACTGCATTTTTTTACAATAACTCGGAAACGCGATGTTCAATTGTTTTTCTGTTATTTATCTTAAACTTTGTAGAATTTGTAATTGCAATGTTATTGAATTATACAAACAATATAATTCCATACATACTTTAACAATATATCAACCTATACGTTATTAAAGGATTAGTTTTGAGATTTTTGTAGATTTATTTTTTATTCGCAGATATTAGATAATTTTCGTTTTTATTTAAATTTTATGGTATCCTATAGGCGAAAAGTGGAATAGACTCATATCTCCATTATTTTTGGTTTTAGGCTGAAATCAATAATAATCTCTTATGTTAAGAAAAGCGTTGGCAATCGATTAGGGTATAAATATACAGGGTGTCCCATTTATGAAAACTGCATTTTTTTACAATAACTCGGAAACGCGATGTTCAATTGTTTTTCTGTTACCACCACGTTAATCAGAGAAAAACTGCTACTTCTCCAGTTTAACCGACCTCGAAGCTTCAATAATAAAAGAGTTAGCAATAGTACACACTTGAATTTGATCACCCTGTATACATATATATATATATATATATATATATATATATTGTTCGTTTTTAAACATTTTATTAGTTTCTTTTAATAGAAATTGCTGCAAGATAGAATTTTCAGGAACCAACTGAATTTAATGTTTGGTAAATGTGACAGTAATTCTAGGGCAGCAACAAGATATTACCAAGATACGTTTCCTAATAGGAGAATTCCTTCAAAAAAACTGTTCGTTTCAATTGACCGTCGCCTTAGAGAAACAGGAAAATTTCGAAAATATGCCTCACTCCGTAGTGTGGAGGGTAGCTAGATCCGTACTGTCTATTACAAGTATAAGAACTACTACAAGCGGATTTTGAAAGAAGAACAACATTTTGCGATTAGGTCCTCCATAAAATAGAGCGTGATTAACACTTTCGTATCTGCCGGTAAAGTTTATGATGGAGAAACTAATTATACATAAAAAAAGGTGTACTTGATGCATATCCACAAAATGTACCGTTTTCAAGAAAAACGCACCTAAACATTTCAGTTTACTAATTTAAAGCTTTTCACGAAATACGATTGTATCAAGCTGCAATAGTCACACTAGACACTAATATTAATGCATTTGTTACATTGTTTGCAAGTTGTAATCTGTCAGTTATTATATATTAAACCATTTTATTGTTGTTCTACGGAGTTATTATCGAGTTTATTGTGATTCTTAAAATTTCCGTACATTTTTCTTGTTCCCGCTCTGAATACCTTTTCTTGTTTTATTGTAAAATGCCCCATTACAGTGTATTTTCCAACTCTGAGATGGCCGATATGGTTGCGACCAGAGAAATGTTATCCCTACTACTACGTAGATAGGTAGAAGCAGCATAATTGAAGCCGACATGTAATAGTTATTTACGCTGCTAGGGAGTAATGTGGCATTTTACAGTCGAAGCTTGAGGTTGCGCCCGAAGCGTAGCTGAGGGCGTAACAAGCTGAGACTGTAACCCACATTACTCCTGTAGCGCGTACAATATTTTTCCGCCTGAAGAGATTTTATTTTGCACTATAATTGCAAACAGCATTTTTATTAAGTACATATTACTTAATTGTTAGACTGACGTTTATTTGACAAACTATCTACGCATTTATTTCATGGCAACTAAATTTCGAGAAAAGGTAAATTTACATCTTTCTAGCGCATTTATTAATAATTTTCTGTCTCTATCTAAAGAATTTTCAGTTTCGATGGTAACGTGAAAGTTATTACGGGCCTATGGGAGTAATGAGTAACATTACATCTAAATTAACGTGGTTGTAATGATTTGTTAACATATCGAAAGGCGGAAAAAATGGATAAACATACTAATAGTACTCAATACTGCGCATGCCCGTATTTGTATTCAAATACAGAATGTGTCAAAATTTAAAGATCATATCAGATAGAGATTAATAGACATAAATTCACGTTAACGTAAAAAAAATTCCAAAGCCGCCCGCTTCAATAAAAATATCGATAATACAGCTACAGTATTTTCAATCATAATTATTTGTATGTAGAATTAAATTTTGTTTAAAAAATATGTCTATACATTTTGTTATAAAATGAATCCTTATTCAGATATTGGAAAAATTTGAACTAACACTTAAATTATACCTTATGAATTTTTGTACCGCTAAATTACGCGTCGTATGAAAAAACTGCTCAGAACATAACTAATCGAAATGTTTATGTCTGGGTATTTTATATCTTCGAAATATACAGCTGTTAGAAATATTTGATAAAAACCAAAAACTGACGCTAATAAACCCTCCCCTCACCACTGCTGTAAGCCAAATGAAAAGCTTAAATAAAACATTTTAAGTACGTAGGTATTCTCGTTCTGGAGTTATCGTGGATACTACCATACATCCACACACACAGACATCGTGACCGATCTTGACGAAAATTGGCCAACATTTGTAAAATGAGCTAGTAAGTTGATTTAGCAGTAGTGAAAAAAAAGTCAACTGCATAACCTTCTCCTTCTATACCTGCATGTGCATATGTAAGTTGGGAGGTAAAAATGCACAAAGTTTATGCATTATTATAGTAATGTAAAAGCAATATTTGAAAGTGCGTTTTTTATTAAAATGAATATATAGCAATGCCTACCATTTTGTCTATGAAATAACTGAAAAAGAAGAGATAACGATACAATTTATTGAAGATGCTAGTGTAAGGTGTAAATAAACAGGCATAAACAGCAGTTATACAAACAGCATATATTGTTATAGGTGCATTAGTACTTAGTAGGTATAAATTCAACTCTTCTTAGTATCTAATGAACTTCTATAAACTTTGGAAACAAACTCCCTTTGTAAGAAATAAAACATATATATGATTTCACAAGTTTTATTAAATGTATAAAATGTACAACTCGATTTTTAAATATAATTAATCTGGACAAATAGTTACGAATTGTACTATCTTTCATTGACTGCTCTCTAGAAAAAAAATGAAACCTTAAATTCATATACTGGGAAATTATTAAGTGAATTAATTCATATCGATCATTATCAAATAAATTTTGATTAGGTACATGAGCAGAATATTCATCTGATAAAAATATACTTTGATTTACCAATTGATATGTATAATTTTTTAAAACTAAAAGTATGTTTTTCTTTTGTAAATTTTTTTGATGTTCTCTTAACTATCTTTCAGCAGTTTTACATATAAAAATAACATCTGGTGAAGCGTTTATTAATGACCCCATTCTTTTCTTTTTTGTACATCTGGATAACATACTTCCGATAATAACTGAAATTTACAAACATTGCACACAATTTTTTTCAATAGTTTTTTACAAATAAACCCTGAAATATACCCAATAATGTCTTCTAAATATGGTGACAATTCATATAATGATTGCATATAATCATGGTCTGTTTGATCAAACCAATTCTGACTTGGTTCATCAATTAAAAAATCTAAACCCTTTTTTGAATGACCTGTACAGTTTGTAATGTTTAAAATAGGGATATGTGGTAAATCAACACAATTTCCATACTCGGATGCTGAAATTTGTGTTCTCAATAATAACCTTTTAAAAGCAAATTTAAATTGAAGTGCTGAAGGATTATTATTGGAACCAGTTCTATTTCGTACAGCACTGAAGAAAATTTCTCAGTGGTCTTGACTTAATTTATATGTTGGTAAATATTTTAATGATGTACTTTCAGATAATTGTACAATTCAATTGAATTAATTAAATTGATAATAAAGCCGATAAAACCAGTTTTCTTTTGGATTCAATTAAAAGACTTCCAGATTTTAATTTTAAGTTTGTAATATATTCTATATTATTACTTTTTAAAATAAAATCATTTAACGTTTTGTCTGAAATATGTAAGGCATATTTATATTTTGCAAAACAATGCTTTGAATTTAACAAATCAAAAGCATCATTAAATTTCACAAAATTGTGCTGTTCCGTCACAATCCATAAATTCTTTTAAATATAAATCTTGTTCGCAAAATACCAGAGCAGCTGCAACACTTTTGCTTAGTGTTTGTGCTGCAAGGCGTACATTCATTTTCTTCTCTACGAAGTTTATATGCTGCTTTGTCAATTTATTTCCTGCAGTTAGTCCTTCGTCTGCTTGCAACTTTTGCAGGTTACATATAAACTGCCATTTAGCAGTACCTTCGGATGTAAGAATTTCCTGGCAAGATGCAAAGGAGTTACGTACTAATTTCACCATGTGAGCTGCATCCCAAAATATAAAAATCTAAAAATATGTAGTACAAGTTAAATTAATATATTGCGATACAATATAAAATTACACACCTTCTCTTTTGTAACAGGATTTAAAATCCATGGTTGAAAATTATTTGTACCATAATCAAAATTTGCATTAAAGATCTTGCACATTGCAATATTCACTGCAGCTCCATCAAATGTAATAGAGTGGCATTTAGCCTCAGTTGAAACTAAAAGCTCGAAACATTTATGTAAAAGATTTGCCCTTCCTTCTGCATTGAAGTTATTTATTAAAAAGTATCCCAATGGAATTTTCCAATGTCCATTAATAGCAACTGCCATAAAAACTAATGAGTTTCTCGCATGGGGACATTCCTCATTAACATCAGTATTGTTTGTGCCAATATCTATAAAGCCATGAAATTTATTGTTATGCCATTGGATATGGTCTCGTATCGACATTTCATCCAAAGTCATGTTTACTATGACTTCCTCTTTAGAAGCTGTTAATTTTATAGCTGAAAAAGCTTCTGCAGTAAGGGCTCCCCACCAACAACCTGATACCACTTCACAATTGTAGATAGATGTGGCAGAATGTTCCCAAAATATTTTCTGACATAACGATATGCTTTGGATGAATAAAATTGTAATGTAAGAGCAAATTTTCTAAGTGCAGGAGAATATTTCTTGGTCTGGCCTTGAAGTTTTCTTTTGAATAGTTCACTTAATGAATCAGAACATTTTGTCTGTAACAAAATGTATAGTATAGATGACTATAAACGTATTAAATACAGTTCGTGCAAATCAAAAAGCAATCACCTGATTGCTATATGATTCTATATTGAAAAACTAGTTTTATAGTGTGACATGCAACTGGTTTTGAATTATACTAGGTATAGATTTGTACTTTCCATTCTTTAAATAAAATTAAATTTAATTGAAATCTAAATGAAAGATAGAAATGTATAATTACTTGTAGCACTTCCTCGGCAGCTTCTGAAATCAAATTCTTGGACTTCAGGTGCCTTAAAATATCTTCAATATTATGCATTTTGTTTTCAAGTCGGCGAACCATTTGTTGAAGAGTGGTTATTTGTACCTGTTGCTGCATGACAATATTAACAGCGATTTCAAAGTTTCGCTTGGCCCTTTTCGGAGTTGAAAAATCAGAATCACAATTAATGTCACCAACACAACGTTTTCGAGAAGGAGTAGTCGTAGGAGATTGGGGCAAACAAACATTCATTACAGAATTATCTTCAGGAGAAATGACTAGCCTGAAGTTACATTGGCTTCTTTTTTCAAGGACATTCGCTTTTGGTAGTGTACCAACCTAACAAAAAATAAAATAACGAAATAATTCGGCTTGAAATTACATTCGCTTTTTTTTTAAATACCTATATGAACGCCTCTGTTTAATATGAAATAGTGATGTAATAATTAGTAGTCAATTCGAAACAACCACCTCAATGTCGGCAATTGCGCGTATACAAATACAGAATGCATGAATTTACAAATTTTGAGCGAGTTTTGGAAGAGGAGGATTATTGGAATAAGGTAGCACAAGGTCCCACCTTTAATGCCCTATAGTCTGTTTTTCGAAAAGTACCGTACAATTCGAAAAATCCACCCCGATGTCGGCAATTGCGCTTATGCAAATATAGTAGGCATCAATTCAAAGTTAATTAAAAAAATTTGAGCGAGTTTTGGTAGAGGAGGATTATTGGAATAAGGTAGCATAAGGTCCCACCTTTAATGCCCTATAGTCCCTTTTTCGAAAAGTACCGTACAATTCGAAAAATCCACCCCGATGTCGGCAATTGCGCTTATGCAAATATAGTAGGCATCAGTTCAAAGTTAATTAAAAAAATTTGAGCGAGTTTTGGAAGAGGAGGATTATTGGAATAAGGTAGCACAAGGTCCTACCTTTAATTCACTATAGTCCGTTTTTCGAAACGTATCGTACAATTCGAAAAATCCACCCCGACGTCGGCAATTGCGCTTATGCAAATATAGTAGTCATCAACTCATAGTTAATTTAAAAAATTTGAGCGAGTTTTGGAAGAGGAGGATTATTGGAATAAGGTAGCACAAGGTCCCACCTTTAATGCCCTATAGTCCGTTTTTCGAAAAGTACCGTACAATTCGAAAAATCCACCCCGATGTCGGCAATTGCGCTTATGCAAATATAGTAGGCATCAATTCAAAGTTAATTTAAAAAATTTGAGCGAGTTTTGGAAGAGGAGGATTATTGGAATAAGGTAGCACAAGGTCCCACCTTTAATGCCCTATAGTCCGTTTTTCGAAAAGTACCGTACAATTCGAAAAATCCACCCCGATGTCGGCAATTGCGCTTATGCAAATATAGTAGGCATCAATTCAAAGTTAATTAAAAAATTTGAGCGAGTTTTGGAAGAGGAGGATTATTGGAATAAGGTAGCACAAGGTCCTACCTTTAATTCCCTATAGTCCGTTTTTCGAAAAGTATCGTACAATTCGAAAAATCCACCCCGACGTCGGCAATTGCGCTTATGCAAATATAGTAGTCATCAACTCATAGTTAATTTAAAAAATTTGAGCGAGTTTTGGAAGAGGAGGATTATTGGAATAAGGTAGCACAAGGTCCCACCTTTAATGCCCTATAGTCCGTTTTTCGAAAAGTACTGTACAATTCGAAAAATCCACCCCGATGTCGGCAATTGCGCTTATGCAAATATAGTAGGCATCAATTCAAAGTTAATTAAAAAAATTTGAGCGAGTTTTGGAAGAGGAGGATTATTGGAATAAGGTAGCACAAGGTCCCACCTTTAATGCCCTATAGTCCGTTTTTCGAAAAGTACCGTACAATTCGAAAAATCCACCCCGACGTCGGCAATTGCGCTTATGCAAATATAGTAGTCATCAATTCAAAGTTAATTAAAAAAATTTGAGCGAGTTTTGGTAGAGGAGAATTATTGGAATAAGGTAGCACAAGGTCCCACCTTTAATGCCCTATAGTCCGTTTTTCGAAAAGTACCGTACAATTCGCAAAATCCACCCCGATGTCGGCAATTGCGCTTATGCAAATATAGTAGGCATCAATTCAAAGTTAATTTAAAAAATTTGAGCGAGTTTTGGAAGAGGAGGATTATTGGAATAAGGTAGCACAAGGTCCCACCTTTAATGCCCTATAGTCCGTTTTTCGAAAAGTAAGACTAAGAACGATTGCAAAATTTGAAGTGCAACGTAACCTTTCGGCTACCATAACCACTTCAGTTGCATACTCCATATAAATTATTGTGTCTATTCCATGAGGACTAGGAACGATTGCACAATATGAATTGTTACAACTCTTTGGCATAAACACTTCTAGGACGAATTTACAACGATAGACTACTGTTTACACAAGAAACAAGTAAAAACAAAGGACGGATCCGCCAGTCTATCGAGATCATTCTGCGATATCTTTGGAACGCATTGATCATGTAACCATCTAAAACAAGTGGAACATTGAACCCAACGATGACATTTTTGATTGTCCTCCAAACCACATGTTAAACATCTATTGTACATGTTCTCTGAGTTCCTCGAAACAAGTTCTTGCAGATTAATGCGAAAAGACGTGGGAAGAAAATCGTCAGTATCGAATGAACGGTTAAGTAAGCGAAAATATAGTGCACAGTGTAAACTCCACAGTTATAGGAATCCGTTTGACTTGGAAAATTGGTTACTTTCAAACTGTAGTTATCTATGCGATGAAAACCTTGCCTGCCATGTTTCCTGTTTCTATCGTTTAAATAACAAGAAATGGTCTGCTTATATTTTTTGCAGATGAATAAGTTGTGCAACGTCCCGAATCATATACGACAAATTGAGAATTTAAAAATCAATCATTAACACTATCCAATGGTTTGAGTTGACATTGTACGGCATAATGATTTTGTAGTGTCCAACATCGAAATGTGATTTAATGGGAATTCTTGGGGAACAGGGCGAGACAGATGTCTCAACAAAAAAAAAGTAAGTGACGTCGGGACGTATATAATTGATGGATTAATATTTTCTTTCATAAAAGAAAAGACTGACGCATCTATAGCAGTGCCATGAAGCCATTTCTTATCAAATAAGGAGTTGTAGTCGTCACTATAAAGAAGAATTTCATGAAATCCTGGATTTGGGTACCTACCAACAACATATTGGGGAGTAAGATCTTCTCTACAATAATATGCAGGTTCACAACGCAAAAAGTTTTCCATACAAGTGGTAGGAGCACATGGACTGACCTTGTTTAGTATTAACTTCTCTTCACTGATGACTTTACTAAATCTTACCTTTTTAAAATACCTGGACTCAAAATGCGTTTTAGATTTTGATACAGGACGTTTTTTCCACACTTCTTCAACTAGTGCATTAATAGGATCGGAATTAAGTTTACGGGAACGAATGTCTTTAGACCTATCCTTTGGTTTAATTGATTTACTTTTCTGGATGACATTTCTCAACCTCGATTTTTGGAAATTGCTTGATTGAGAGGAAATGTTTGCAGATGTTTTTTTTGCAAATCGAACAAATTAGATGTAAGAGATGTCATGGAAGATATATTTTTTCTGCGCTTTAAGCGTGGAATGAATTTGGTTTCGATGCATAAAGATTCCATTCGCTGCTGCAATTTTGTAATAAACCTACCGATTTTATCCTTCATCTTATTTCCAACAACATCGTGCTTAATTTGTTTGAACCAATTTTCCACAACAGCATTAGATACGCGTTGTTCCTGAGGATGCAATAAAAGTCCCGACACAAAGCGATATATGGCATATATTTATTTAAGAGAAGTTCTGCAAATTGAGGACAATGAAATGGATTCAATGTAGATGAATGCATGCTTTTGACTTTTACTTCGATCTCGCCATATATTACACTGAAATGTTGAAACATTAGCGTATCTCGAGGAGAGTGGGGAAAATTTTCACAATCGTCGGAAAGACTTGCTCTTTCTTCAATTTCCATGTCTGTTACAATTCATATTGCCCACTACTCATCGCAGAAAAGGCATCCTGCACATATGTCGTTTCATATGGACTCAATAAAATCGTCAGGAATTCCTTAAACAATTTATTTACCTCGTCCATAGTTTTCGACATAATCAAAGAAGCAATACCATCTAGAAGAACACTGCCTATCTTTTTCCCAACATTAATACTTTTGATACGTCTGGATATGATGTGCACAAAATGAGCACAGCAAATGTGAATAGGTACTAAGCCTTTAAGATGAGACGAATTACCTTTATTACGTAAATAATTGAAAGTAATATTTACGTAATGCAACACATTCATATTATTCCATCCGTTCAAAAAGCTATTTATGGAAGCCCAACTCCAATCTACAACAACTCGGGAGAAACATGGCCAACCGTGGGAGTTTTTTTCCACGAAGTGCTTAAATTTAATCAAAAAGCTGGTGATTGAGCAAAGTCTAATTGGAGTGATCTGGGATTTTGATGAACCAAGGAAGTCTTTACTTCCTTTCGTTCCTGACCTTTTAAATAATAAAACTGAGGTTTACCACTGTGCACAAAAGATGCATGGTTGGAAAGGGCGATGATGTGAATTATATTTCCTGCTTTTGACACACATATAAATTTGAATTTTCTGCACCCGGGATACTTACAAACCGCGTAGTCAACAAATTTATTTTTTCGAACGTGAAATCCTGTAAATGATAAAACGCAGTATAAGTAACTGATGGACAACCATTGCGTTCTTTAATGCCTCTCTATACTTATCCAAATTAAAATTAGATGTAGGTGTAATGCTGTAAGAAATGTCGAATTCCGCAAGGAAGTGGGAGAACAGTTTGTTTTTTAAAAAAATTGTTTGCGTAGAGGGTATCTGCACTTTACTGAAATCGAACGGTAACACGGAGGAAACCACTGAATTTTTTTTCGAAACAAAACTTCGTTGTTGCTCTGTGCACATCGGAGATTTATGTAAAGACACTTCAGGCGACGACTTAGTTCCTACGGCACTAATGATATTTTTTTTAAGCGACGAATCAGATAAATTTGGATTGCTTTCAAAATCGAAATAATATTCCTCAGCATTCCACCGATGTGCGTCAAGATCAATTGCACTGAGATTATCAACATTCGATACGGGCGAAGACAAGCTTGGCAAATGACGTGAATGTTTCAAAGAAGATGGGGAAACCTCCCGCAAAGCAAATTCAGGAGAAGTACAAATTTCCATATTAACAACATTTTGGACAACATCGTTGGATAAGCAACCTTTCTGTGTATGAGAATCACTCTCATCAGTACAAGTAATGCGGTTAATCACTTTCACTTTAGCACGAATTAATTCTTCCGTCATTAATTTAATGTTCCCAGCATTTGCATTCCAAATTGCACACAAATAATTTTTGAATTTACTATTACATTTAAATCCTAAACTGGTACTAATGTGAGTGGTTAACTCGTTATTAGAATAAAAATTAATATTACTTACCTCTTCTTGGATTTCTGAAAATTAAAACTGCAAGAATTTCGCTGTCGATATGCATGTTAATGTTGCAAGTCGTTATAAGTAAATAAGTTGAAACTAAATATGAAAATTTCTTACGCCGTAGATAGTTATGCAAATGCGACAAAAAGAACTTTTTAGTTAAAGAGTCAGAATTAGAAGATAAAAGGGCTGACCGCCATAAACAATGTAGTAATCCGACATGCAATTTCCTAAATCGAAAAAAGTAAACAACTCGTACTTGATGTTCATTTGAAATAACGATAACAAAACAGAATACGAGGTGTCGTAACATTCTGTACCTCTGTGGTATATTATTACTATTCGTATTTAACTATGATTGAAGCAATTTTTAGTTAAAAACATATAATTCGACATAATGGTATAGGTATATGTTACTATTAGGAATTCCAATTTCACCATAATTATTTGTTGTTTAATTAGGTGTTCGGTAATTTGCAGATTATAAATAAAAAGTGAAAGAGTTGCTTGGTAAATATTTATTTATTAAAATCTGTCCAGAAGCGGAGCAAAGCAATAAATCAACGTGTTCGGCAGATTCCAGTGCCGTAGTGTTGTTTTACGATAAAAAATTTAAAACATAAGCAATATTGATTAGATATGTATGTAGATATGTATTGATTGTTTGGATTGTCAACTCATTGTAGCAAATTGTTAATACCATTATCGACCACATTTTTAATAATTCTAATCTAATGAATTACTCATAATTGTACCATAAAGTATCCAGTGTGTTGTTAATAATATGATTTAAGTATTCAATAAAACTTAATTAATTAAAAAATTCATAAATTAATTTCAATTCACACCTATATTTGCATAAGTGCAATTGCCGACATCGGGGTGGATTTTTCGAATTGTACGGTACTTTTCGAAAAACGGACTATAGGGCATTAAAGGTGGGACCTTGTGCTACCTTATTCCAATAATCCTCCTCTTCCAAAACTCGCTCAATTTTTTTAAATTAACTTTGAATTGATGCCTACTGTATTTGCATAAGCGCAATTGCCGACATCGAGGTGGATTTTTCGAATTGTACGGTACTTTTCGAAAAACGGACTATAGGGAATTAAATGTGGGACCTTGTGCTACCTTATTCCAATAATCCTCCTCTTCCAAAACTCGCTCAAATTTGTTTAATTAACTTTAAATTGATGCCCACTATATTTGCATAAGCGCAATTGCCGACATCGGGGTGGATTTTTCGAATTATACGGTACTTTTCGAAAAACGGACTATAGGGCATTAAAGGTGGGACCTTGTGCTACCTTATTCCAATAATCCTCCTCTTCCAAAACTCGATCTAATTTTTTAAATTAACTTTGAATTGATGCCTACTATATTTGCATAAGCGCAATTGCCGACATCGAGGTGGATTTTTCGAATTGTACGGTACTTTTCGAAAAACGGACTATAGGGCATTAAAGGTGGGACCTTGTGCTACCTTATTCCAATAATCTTCCTCTTCCAAAACTCGCTCAAATTTTTTTAATTAACTTTGAATTGATGCCTACTATATTTGCATAAGCGCAATTGCCGACATCGGGGTGGATTTTTCGAATTGTACGGTACTTTTCGAAAAACGGACTATAGGGCATTAAAGGTGGGACCTTGTGCTACCTTATTCCAATAATCCTCCTCTTCCAAAACTCGCTCAAATTTTTTAAATTAACTTTGAATTGATGCCTACTATATTTGCATAAGCGCAATTGCCGACATCGAGGTGGATTTTTCGAATTGTACGGTACTTTTCGAAAAACGGACCATAGGGCATTAAAGGTGGAACATTGTGCTACCTTATTCCAATAATCCTCCTCTTCCAAAACTCGCTCAAAATTTGTAAATTCATGCATTCTGTATTTGTATACGCGCAATTGCCGACATTGAGGTGGTTGTTTCGAATTGACTACTAATTATTACATCACTATTTCATATTAAACAGAGGCGTTCATATAGGTATTTAAAAAAAAAGCGAATGTAATTTCAAGCCGAATTATTTAGTTATTTTATTTTTTGTTAGGTTGGTACAGTACCAAAAGCGAATGTCCTTGAAAAAAAAAGCCAATGTAACTTCAGGCTGGTTCAAATCACTATAATAAGAAAACATAAATATGTTTCTGAGCATGCGCATTTGAGAGTACTATTTTACCTTTACACCTCCCCGTTTTCCCTTTACCCCGAATACAAGAATACTCCTGGTTTTTAATACAACTAACTGCTTCTACCTCTACGTAGTAGTAGGGATAACATTTCTCTGGTTGCGACTTATTGCCAAGAACAATTTAATGGAGGAGCTGCAGCAAGAGGGTATAATGAATTGTACCCAAATCGTATTGCCAAACCGACAAAATTATTTCAAACTTTATTCCAAAGAACATGGGAGTTTTAAAGCGAAATACCAGACTGGACTTCTAACTTCTCTACCCGTTGGCGAGGAAGAAGATATTTTACGTCGAGTTGAAGAAAATCCTAAAATCAGTTATCTGCAATTACAGCTGTACCCCGGGAGTCCATACATAAGAGTTCTACTAACTTGTCAGCTTCTTAACATTTTGCTGCACTGTATAAATAGCGATTTCTCAGTAGAGGCAACACAATGTCGCTCGTTAAATTCTCTTCCCATTTTACCTCCTCCAACAATTAGATGTTATCCTGGTTGAACGAAATATTTAATTCTATCCCTTGGTTAACAATTATATGAATTAAGAAAAAAATCGTTCTTTTCGTATTTATGGATTTTAATGCACAGCATCCTGTAAAAACATCGCGTATAGCGGTTAGAATAAGTGATGAAATTAGCATCCACCTCTAAGCAAAGGTGTACTTTAGCATATAGGTATGTACCTAAAAGCGAAGCCAATATATTAATTAATGTTTGGATTATTAATTCATAAATATTGGTCTTGCGCGAAGAGTGGTAAAAAATGGTGTCGACTAGAATATATTTCTCTCTAGGAATTAACGTTCACATACACAGAAGGAAACAAAGATTATGACGCAAGTTGTTTGATTAAAGTAGGCCTTATTGTTTTCGAAATATAAACGTCGAAGTCAGGTGACTAAACTTTTTACTTTGATAGTACTAAGTTTACTTATAACTAAATTTTAGATGTCTATAAAACATTTAATGTTGAATATGAACCCGTTCACGACACTATTGTTAACTTGTTAGGCACACGTCCAGACTTGGAAATAGAGTTAATATATAAAAAGTACACAAAATACATGTTGTTATTTACTCATTAATGTCTTTTTTTTTAATGTTGTTAATTGTTCACCCAATTCTGTTTAAATTTATAATAATCAAATACCGACATTTCATCTTCGATTGCCAACTATGAAAATCAAGGCTATATTAAAAGTAATGGTTTTTTGTTTTGACATGACTACTTTTTCAAAAAAACTTAACATGTTGCGCCACCACGATGTCTTATGCACTCATTAACACGTCTGGGCATACTTCTAATCAGATGATCGATTCCCTCTTGAGGTAACTCATCGCATGCTATCTGCAACTCATGCTGCAGAGCCACTACAGTTTGTGGAAGGTGGGGTAAATTGAGTAATCTTCTTCCCATAATATCGGGAGATCTCGGTGGCCAAGGCAAAAAAGCAACTTGATTGGCCTCAAAATTAGCCAAAGAAGCCCTGGCAACATCTGGTCGTGCGTTGTCTTATTGGAATGTGCTGTTGGGGATGCTCTGAACATAAGGTACAATAAGGGGTTCTACGATCTCCTGGATGAAGCGCGCAGCGGTCATGTTACCTCTAATAAAGACCAAAGGTGACCTACTTCCAATAGCAATAGCCCCCCATACCATAACTAGAAACTGTGTGTGGTGCACATGCCTTTCCACAGAAAACT
The DNA here is from genome assembly GCA_036346205.1 of Vesta saturnalis. Classification (NCBI taxonomy): domain Eukaryota; kingdom Metazoa; phylum Arthropoda; class Insecta; order Coleoptera; family Lampyridae; genus Vesta; species Vesta saturnalis. The sequence continues at coordinate 51,565 of JARFJB010001015.1, read as the reverse complement.
GGGGATCTTGTAATTCACCACGCTATCTTCTCACCCTTGCACGACCGTCATGCATACCCAAACAGAATGTGGACTGACCAATGAAGACAATTGAATTCCATTCATGATCCCAATTTGCCCGTTCTCTACACCATGCAGGAGTCAGTGGTAGCACGAAATGAGGACGGTATGAAAAGAGTCCAAAGCTTCTTATCCGGCGCTAAACAGTTCGCATCCCAATTACCCTTCCATGTTCTGCAAACCACTGGTCCGCAATCGCCCGTGTAGACGAGAAGCGGTAGTGTACAGCCAATACTCTAAGATGACGATCTTCGGCTTCTATGGTTCTTCGAGGACGTCTTGTGCCTCTGGCTCTTCATGTATGGACCTCTTGGTTCCATATCCGAACACATACTGCCACAGTGTTTAAACTCTGGTGCGTTCTAGCGGCTATATCTCTCATAGACGAACCAGTCCCTTTCTATGTCACTTAGTATATATTTACTTCGTTAATCTTGCGTTGTTCATTCACTCAATGTGACCAAACCAACGTAATGTATTACTTTTAGAACTATCCATCATCGTTTTTTTCTTCGCCACACTCATTCTTTATCTTGTCCCTTCTCGTTTTACCACAGGCCGTTCTCGGGAATCCCACACCCACTGCATTTATTTTTCTTTCGTGCTTTTTTTGGCATACCCATCTCTCACTTTCATACAGTACAAACTATATAAGACAAAACTTGTCTAAAATTGAATTATATTTAAACAAGTGCTTATAGAGTTTATTATATAAGTAGAGAGTTTTTCTGATATAAGTTATTCTAGAGATATTTTTATTCTTTAGCTCTTATTTATTAGCCTACAAAAAACCTTCATTAAGAAACCTTATCTAAAATTTAATTGATATTAAAACTCTTTTTTAATGGCACACCATGTATATTATTTTTGGCTTGAAGTTAACAAATATACAGCTCTACCAAGCAAACAAAAACCCCGGAAAATATGTGAACTAAATTTAAAAATTTATAGCGGTAAAACGTTCGTCCAATTACTATTAAGAAGTCTCCGACCGTACATTCCCAAACGCAAACAATTGACATTTGTCATACGCATTTTGCATTTGCAGGTTATTTTCGTGTTTCTTGAGTATTTATTGACGATTAGTCTTTATAAAAAGTCTTTTTCAAGGCTCTTCTTACTGATTTGTGAGAGAAACGGTATGTATTGTGCACATGTATCTTTTAGTATAAATCTTTAAATAATAAAACGATTATAAAGTTCATAACCTTAAAACAGTAAGCATGCTTTTTTAAATATCGATTTACATCGATTTTTCAATATTTAGAGTAGTGTACGATTTTGAAATACGTAGCTGCACTTAAATTAAATGAGCATGACAAGTTTTAAAATATCAAATCATGTTGATTTTCAATATTTCGAATTTTTAATTTTGTAGTTACAAGTTATAAATCAATAATAATAAACGATATGTGCTTATATTTTTCCATAAAATCTTGGACATTATTTTAAATTTTAATTATGCATATGTGTTTTGTTTCTATTGTGAATAACATTACACTTTATTTATGTAAATGTTTTAAATGCTATTATATTATTTACACTTATGATGAAACTGTAGAAAAGTTGTCATTTCAAGTAAATACAAGTTAATCAGATAAAGAGGAAGAAAGTTCTGTATAAGAATCATTGTAATTTATTAGTCACTTTATATTCAAATGTGATCAGAATGATGTTTTTTCAAGTATTTTACAAATGTTTACAAAACTAAAAATTGTGTAAATTATTTGTAGAAAATGTTATAACTTCAAAACCATCTTATTTATACTTAAACAATAAACACTTAAAAGTTTTTGGTAATTAATTCAATAATATTTGATGTACCTAACATAAAATAAATAAGTTTGTTCACAGAATTTTGAATAAGCAATCCATACATTTGATTTAAATTTGCCACCTTAATACTTTTGGTATGGAATGTACCTGTTGAAAAACAGCTCCCTCAGGTACGCCCTCTCAGGGCTTTTGTTTGCTTGGTTGAACTGTAGCTGTATAAGCACTTTTCCGTACTGCAGTTCAAAATTATCATTTTTGATAGCTTTTGTGAACAAGAAGCCATGGAAACACCAAAATGTTTGTTGTCAAAAAAGCTGCCCTAGTGTCAAGCGAGTGTTCATGGTAGGTATTTACAAAAAAAACGCTAAAAAACACTACTCAAATGAAGGTATAATGAACTTATTTATTTAAAATGTGCAATTTGATAAAACTATAAGCAGATAATTGACTAATATTTATCCAGATTTTCTGCAAAGGATATTAAGAAGCGCAATGAAATTTATAACAGAAAAAATTATAACACAAAAATGATATACACGTTAATTAAGCAAATAATCATAACAATGACCATTAACCTCTAAAGCCTTTAATAAACGAGAGTTTCGTAACAGCACTTCTTCCTCGAAGGTTTGGATTAAGCGATGTTCTGATACTTTTTTAGAATTTACTGGTGTTATGTAAACTTTTATGTAAACAAAAATCTAATGGAGTTAGATCTGGCGATATGGGAGAAAAATTGCAGGGTCCCAAAGGTGTTAGCTACCATTCGTCGAACATTCGATGCAGCTCTGTACTTACTTCTGCTCAGCTATCTAACATAGTTATCCATCATCAAACTGAAGACATTACAAGTAAATTTGACTTGAAAATTAGCTTCTCGGGTAATAATTAGATTTTCATTGACCAAAAATGGTGATTACGTCGATTGAAACTTTTGGTTCACTTAATTACATAATCTCGATTAAAAAATTTTGATCTTTCGTCCGTATTAAAAAAACACCTTTCTCAAAGCTGAACCCTTTATGGAAAATGATAAGGCATAACACCTTGAACTTTTGGAAAATTATAATCATCCATCTCATGTTTCTCTAAAACTCTTTATACTAATAAATATGATATATGATTTATAAAATCTTTCTGGATCCGGAGAAACCTTTCATATCCATTTGTAGCAAATTTGGGTACATATTATTAAATTTTCTGCAGCTTCTATTTATAATTTTATCACATTGTCCATGTAAAATTAATAAATTCGTTATAACTTTATTTGAGATGTTATATTCTGTTATTGTAAATAGCCTTAATGAACACGCTTGACAATAAGACTTATTAAAATGCCTATCCTTTGGGATTAAATTGTAAATATGTTTATACATATATAATTCTATACGTTCCGCTAACACTTACAGTTATCGCCCTCGGTAGTAGTAAAATCTTTTAGAATTGTAAAAAATTTATGAAATGTGAAAAAGAGAAAACGAACGCGCGCCGCGCTCCTTTCCACACAGGTACACACAAATTATAGTATTTGATTTTCGACGATATGTAAAGAAGATAATTTAGCAGTAAGTTTAGTTATTTGTTATAGAAAACAAATTAAATGTAGATATAAATTTAAACTACATCATTAATGTGTCAAATTTCAAGCCGAGCTATTTACAATTTTAAAATCACTCTTATATTTGAAAGCTAGAATAAATATTAATAATATAAAAAAATATGTAGTTATATTTATTACAAATACGAAATTATTTAAATTCGTAAACGACAAAAAACTACATTTTTACTTATTAGAAAATATAAAAATTTCCAATTAATAATTGGAAAATAAAATTTATATGAATCCAATACAACACCTTCCTTAGCAGAAGACGCAACAAAAAATAACGATTTGAATTTATCCTATACAAAATTACCAATTAGTATAAGAAAATCCAAATTAGAACATGATAGTATTATTAAATGGGAAAATATTTGGTTAAATAGTATAAAAGGTAGTATAACAAATTTATCTTTCCTTACCGCAAAAAAGACAGTCTAAATTGTACATACTGAATAGCACCAAACATAACAACCGTGTTAACAGGTCACGATTGAATTAAAAGTTACTTTTATAGATTTAAAGATTTATAGACTTAAAACGACGCTTTATGTACATTCACTAACAGACACACAGACTCACAGACACACAGACACACAGACACACAGACACACAGACACACAGACACACAGACACACAGACACTCAGAGACACAGACACATAGACACACAGACACACAGACACACAGACACACAGACACACAGACACACAGACACACATGCACACAGGCACACAGCCCCACAGACACACAGACACACAGACACACAGACACACAGACACACAGACACACAGACACACAAGCACACTGACACACAGACACACAGACACAAAGGCACACAGACATTCTATCGAATGGGAGCAAATCTGTCGATTGCTCTTCTCTCAACAACCGTCGCTTTATCGTTAAACCTCAAACTCCGTAAAATAAATTCAAATCTTTCACAAGACATAGTTGCTTTGTAAAGTGATCCAGACCTTTTGGAATCAAACATTTCTCTACAGCTCAAGTGGTTGTCTTTCTGAGCTCCGGAAAATATCAAAAGTTCAAAAAAGGCATTTAGTTCAGTCTTTGTAATATGAGAAATACTAAATGTATTAATTTTATATCTCTCTGATGTAACGCTAATTTGGGAATTAGTGCGTATTAATATTAATACGTTAATTAGACATTGAACCGCATCTAAGGGTGTCAGAAAATTCTTTGCTGCACCAGTGGGCCCTTAAGAAAATTCATGATATTCCGTTTTGAAATTCGCCTTAGTATATTTGCAATGGTACACGAACGTGGCCATTCTTTCCTTTCAAACCTGAAGGAGAGGTGTTCTCACCTTGACTTTACTGATGTTATTCTAGGTCGTCCTGTTCGTTTCCATATCTCCTGCTTCCTCTGTTTCCTGAACAAACAGCTTCCCCTGCGACGTCTCTGCGACATTCATAGCTGCATCCCCCGTTACACGTTTAGCATTCTTTCGATAGGCGGAAGGAGAATAGTTTTTTCCAAATCTCTTTTGCGTTAAGAAATGTCTGGTTCAGAGTCGGTGCTATCATCACATGAAACATCCGGTTCGTGTTCCGATTCAGAGGGACTGAAGTCGCATTTCGAGTTATTTTCATCTTCTGAGCCGCTGAAATGCTCTTCGTTGCTATCTTGATTATCTTCATCGAATTCACCCGGCAATAAATTTTCCAATTCCAGTTCCAATTCTCTCTGGGTTTCCGTTCCATAACGTAAGAAGTACGCCTAACATACATAAAAATATACAAAATTTCCCAACAAAAAAAGTTACGTTTTTACTAACTTATCGTAAAAATTACGAATAAACGTGCAATACAGGAATAGACAGTGCACAAATGAAACACCACACCACTTCGACGTGCTTCGGCAACTGATTGAGGAAGCTACTCTAGTGGGCAGATACCTGCGTTCATTACATAGTTGCCAAATCTACGAGATTAACTCCACTCTCGTAAATTATACGAATGGTTGGTATCGTAAGGTGAAGTATGTAGATAAAAATTTTTTGCAACAACGAACACCATATCGTTCAAAGCATCGCCTCAATCTCTTTCTGTAATATCTAGAAATACATAAAGTTTAAGATGACAAGAAGAAAATTAAATTTCACTTACCCCGGGCAGTAAAATTAATGCAATTATTTCGTTTTAGCAAAATATACCACTATTACATCAAAAGTTGGCGATAGAATAATTAGACACGACAGAAACAAGTGTTATCTAAAACCGCAAGAATCTAATATTTCAAGATAATGTTATACAATAAAAATAAAAACTTGCCATTTCACATAAAAACATAGTACGTCATACAAAATTCTACATCAATTTAGAAATGTTATTAGACAACATGCTTTGGTACATTAAAATGCATACGTATTATAGATAAGCATCGATTATAATAATCAATACTATTTGTAATCGCAAAATGATTCTTGAAAGTATGTCTATCCAATAAGAGCCGGCAATGTAAGAGCCAGAACTTAACGATTACAAATATATTATAGTATATTAAGTATTAAGAACAGTAAGGACAGTTTACCGATCAACGACAATGTTTGGCGACTGAGCGAACGGAAGTCGCCAATATTGGAGGAGATCGGTAAACTCCTTACTGTTCGAAAGACTTATGCTATTTTTTGTGCGATCAACAATACACTTGATGGCAAAATGTAGGCAAAACACATTTTATTTTATCTCAAAATTGCTTAAAAGATGACCACAAGCCGAGCCACAAGCGTATGTATTGTTTCCTTAGTAACCTGAATGTTAATGTGACAGTTGTAAAATAATTGTGTCAGAAATTCTGCTAATCAGTAAACTTTATTATTATTATTATTATTATTATTATTATTATTATTATTATTATTATTATTATTATTATTATTATTAAACTATTATTATTATTATTATTACCATTTCCAAGTGTAACAATTGTACATTTAATTTTAATATTAATAAAACTCTGGCAGGTGTTTCAGTAAACTATTAATTTCACTTACTGTTCGCTGAACGGTAAGTAAATTACTTACCGTTCAGTTAGACTCATTAAAGTGTAAATGCCACCTACTGTTGTCAAAATAGTGACAGTAAGTTGACAAAAATGAACGATCGCACAAAAAAATTATTACGATTGCTGTACATTTAGAAATGTCACTAGACAACATCGTATGCTTAGGTGCATTAGACTACATCATTGTAAAACAAACAAGTATTTCGCATGATAATTAAATTATCGATTGTAATAATGGATACTTGTTTGTTATTACAAAATAAGTCTAGAAAGTATATCTAACCAATAAGAGCAGGAAATGTAGGAGTCACAACTTAATATTACGGTTGAAGGAGGAATGCGATTGGCAGACAGCGCTCATATTTTGTTACCTCTTCTCATAACGGCTGCAGAGCTTAGATGACAGAACATTGAGCATACATAATAGGATATAGATGATAAAGGTGTAACGTGCAGAAATCGATATCTGATCTTTTCGTATCGACCTCATAATTTTCTTTAATCACTGTTCTAAAAAATTATCTTTGGATTGAAAATTTAAGATTTCTATTTAATGTTTTACTTGTTACTTATTTCACTAACATAATTGTCTGAATTTTTCTGTTTCAACTGTATTTGGCATTTACTTCACTGAAGCTCAAATAAATACACTAGCGCCATCTATGTGATTTCTATGGTTTCCTTGTTGGTTAAAAATCGGATCTGTTACTTTTTCTGAATTTTCCGCTAGAGAGGGGTACTGTTACATAATTATTATTAACGGAAACAACCTTATTATACAACGTATATAAAAATTCGATTTTGGAACAATGATGCTTGATAAGAAAAATTGGTTTAAAAAGTGTTATTCCTGAGGTGTGCTCCTTTCTCGAGCGGCCATTTTGTGTCAAATACAAGTATTTAAAAAAAACCTTTTTTTTCTTGTTCTTCGATGCTAGCATCATTTCTATAAGAGAATTTTCGAATAAATATACTTCTTTACCTTATAAGGCAATTATTCGGTTCAGATGTATTAATCGCTATGGCGGATACGTAAAAATGATACTTTCACAGAAAGTGGTAAACTATCCCGATGGATTCTTCTATTCCTTTGTGACTATCGCAATTCTTTCATAGTTGAGGTACGTTAAGCCACTAAGCCGCTCTTCGCAAGAATTAAATTTTAACTTACGAGACTTACAATACAGTACTTGTATATAGCTGGTAGCTTTACTTCAATTACCTTTGTGTTGTTGTTTCATTTACCTGGAAGTATATGTATAATGTGCAGACGTTAAGGTTTTACTCTCCGTACTTTATTTAAGTTACTAGTCTCCTAGAATGGGATCTGGCTGCAGGTTCGCTACCAACTACTTGCAACTTTCGCCTATGCACTAACCAGAGTGTAAAGTACAACTACTCGTAAGCAACAGGGGCCTGTTTCACAACCAACTTATTACTAATAATATTACTCTTGCAGTTTTTAATTTGTAAAATCCTGTTGCAGAATACTAGCAGTAATAATTTAAATTTACTAGTTATAAAATATAGGATATGAGTATGTATTCACGACTTTTACGAGTGGCTGATGCACAATGACAGAAATAAATATATTAGTAACTAACACTTGCAATATTTGTTGTCTGTGTCGTGTCCGTGTCCGTGTCCGTCTCCCCGTCGGATCCGTGTCCGTGTCCGTGTCCGTGCCCGTGCCCGTGTCCGTGTGCGTGTCCGTGTCCGTGTCCGTGTTAGTTTTCGTGTCCGTGTCCGTATCCGTGTCCATGTCCATGTCCGTGTCCGTTTCCGTGTCCGTGTCAGTATCCGTGTCCGTCTCTGTGTCCGTGTCCGTGATCGTGTCCGTGTCCGTGTCGTGTCCGTGTCCGTGCATGCGTGTGCGTATGTGACTGCGTCCTCGAGTGCGTGTGCGGTCATGCGTATACGGGTGAATGTGCGCATCCGTGTCCGTGCCCGTGTCCGTGTGCGTGTCCGTGTGCGTGTCCGTGTCCGTGTTAGTTTCCGTGTCCGTATCCGTGTCCATGTCCGTGTCCGTGTTCGTTTCTGTGTCCGTGTCAGTATCCGTGTCCGTGTCTGTGTCCGTGTCCGTGATCGTGTCCGTGTCCGTGTCGTGTCCGTGCATGCGTGTGCGTGTGTGACTGCGTCCTCGAGTGCGTGTGCGGTCATGCGTATACGGGTGAATGTGCGTGTGCGTGTCTGTCTCTGTGCCTGTGTCTGTGTCTGTATCTGTCTCTGTGACTGAGTCCGTGTCTGTGTCTGTGCCTGTGCCTGTGTCTGTGTCCGTGTCCGTGTCCGTGTCCGTGTCCGTGTCATGTCCGTATCCGTCTCCGTGTCCGTGTTCGTGTTTGTGTCCGTGTCCGTGTCGTGTCCGTGTCCGTGCATGCGTGTGCGTATGTGACTGCGTCCTCGAGTGCGTGTGCGGTCATGCGTATACGGGTGAATGTGCGCATCCGTGTCCGTGCCCGTGTCCGTGTGCGTGTCCGTGTGCGTGTCCGTGTCCGTGTTAGTTTCCGTGTCCGTATCCGTGTCCATGTCCGTGTCCGTGTTCGTTTCTGTGTCCGTGTCAGTATCCGTGTCCGTGTCTGTGTCCGTGTCCGTGATCGTGTCCGTGTCCGTGTCGTGTCCGTGCATGCGTGTGCGTGTGTGACTGCGTCCTCGAGTGCGTGTGCGGTCATGCGTATACGGGTGAATGTGCGTGTGCGTGTCTGTCTCTGTGCCTGTGTCTGTGTCTGTATCTGTCTCTGTGACTGAGTCCGTGTCTGTGTCTGTGCCTGTGCCTGTGTCTGTGTCCGTGTCCGTGTCCGTGTCCGTGTCCGTGTCATGTCCGTGTCCGTCTCCGTGTCCGTGTTCGTGTTTGTGTCCGTGTCCGTGTGCGTGTCCGTGTTCGTGTCCGTGTCCGTGTCCGTGTCCGTGCACGTGCCCGTGTCCGTGTCCGTTTCCGTGTCCGTGTCAGTATCCGTGTTCGTGCCCGTGCCTGTGTCCGTGTCCGTGATCGTGTCCGTAACCGTGTGGTGTCCGTGTACGCATGTGCGTTTGTGACTGCGCCCGCGAGTGCGTGTGCGTGTGTGTGTGTGCGGTCATGCGTATACGTGTGAATGTGCGTGTGCGTGTCTGTCTCTGTGCCTGTGTCTGTGTCTGTATCTGTCCGTGACTGTGTCTGTGTCTGTGTCTGTGTCTGTGTCTGTGTCTGTGTCTGTGTCTGTGTCTGTGTCTGTGCTGTGCTCTGTGTCTGTGTCTGTGTCTGTGTCTGTGTCTGTGTCTGTGTCTGTGTCTGTGTCTGTGTCTGTGTCTGTGTCTGTGTCTGTGTCTGTGTCTGTGTCTGTGTCTGTGTCTGTGTCTGTGTCTGTGTCTGTGTCTGTGTCTGTGTCTGTGTCTGTGTCTGTGTCTGTGTCTGTGTCTATGTCTGTATCCGTGTCTGTGTCCGTGTCCGTGTCCGTGTCCGTGTCCGTGTCATGTCCGTGTCCGTGTCCGTGTCCGTGTCATGTCCGTGTCCGTCTCCGTGTTCGTGTCCGTGTCCGTGTCCGTGTCCGTGCCCGTGTCCGTGTCCGTCTCCGTGTTCGTGTCCGTGTCCGTGTGCGTATCCGTGTCCGTGTCTGTGTCCGTGTGCGTGCCCGTGTCCGTTTCCGTACCCGTACCCGTGTCCGTGTCCGTGTCCGTATCCATGTCCACGTCCGTGTCCGTGTCCGAATCCGTGTCCGTTTCCGTGTCCGTGTCAGTATCCGTGTCCGTGTCCGTGTCCATGTCCGTGTCCGTGTCTGTGTCCGTGTCTGTGTCCGTGTCCGTGACCGTGTCCGTGTCGTGTCCGTGTCCGTGTACGCGTGTGCGACTGCGTCCGCGAGTGCGTGTGTGTGCGGTCATGCGTATACGGGTGAATGTGCGTGTGCTTGTCTGTCTCTGTGCCTGTGTCTGTATCTGTGTCTGTGTCTGTGTCTGTGTCTGTGTCTGTGTCTGTGTCTGTGTCTGTGTCTGTGTCTGTGTCTGTGTCTGTGTCTGTGTCTGTGTCTGTGTCTGTGTCTGTGTCTGTATCTGTATCTGTGTCTGCGTCTGTGTCTGTGTCTGTGTCCGTGTCCGTGCACGTGCCCGTGTCCGTGTCCGTGTCCGTGCACGTGCCCGTGTCCGTGTCCGTTTCAGTGTCCGTGTCAGTATCCGTGTCCGTGCCCGTGCCTGTGTCCGTGTCCGTGATCGTGTCCGTGTGCGTTTGTGACTGCGTCCGCGAGTGCGTGTGCGTGTGTGTGTGCGGTCATGCGTATACGGGTGAATGTGCGTGTGCGTGTCTGTCTCTGTGCATGTGTCTGTGTCTGTATCTGTGTCTGTGTCTGTGTCTGTGTCTGTGTCTGTGTCTGTGTCTGTGTCTGTGTCTGTGTCTGTCTGTGTCTGTGTCTGTGTCTGTGTCTGTATCCGTGTCTGTGTCCGTGTCCGTGTCCGTGTCCGTGTCCGTGTCATGGCCGTGTCCGTGTTCGTGTCTGTGTCCGTGTCCGTGTCCGTGTCCGTGTCCGTGTCATGTCCGTGTCCGTCTCCGTCTCCGTCTCCGTGTCCGTGTCCGTGTCCGTCTCCGTGTCCGTGTCCGTGTCCGTGTCCGTGTGCGTATCCGTGTCCGTGTCCGTGTCCGTGTGCGTGCCCGTGTCCGTTTCCGTGCCCATGTCCGTGTTAGTTTCCGTGTCCGTGTCCGTGTCCGTATCCATGTCCACGTCCGGGTCCGTGTCCGAGTCCGTATCCATGTCCATGTCCGTGTCCGTGTCCGTTTCCGTGTCCGTGTCAGTATCCGTGTCCGTGTCCGTGTCCTTGTCCGTGTCCGTGTCTGTGTCCGTGTCTGTGTCCGTGTCCGTGATCGTGTCCGTGTCGTGTCCGTGTCCGTGTACGCGTGTGCGTGTGTGACTACGTCCGCGAGTGCGTGTGTGTGCGGTCATGCGTATACGGGTGAATGTGCGTGTGCTTGTCTGTCTCTGTGCCTGTGTCTGTATCTGTGTCTGTGTCTGTGTCTGTGTCTGTGTCTGTGTCTGTGTCTGTGTCTGTGTCTTTGTCTATGTCTGTGTCTGTGTCTGTGTCTGTGTCTGTGTCTGTGTCTGTGTCTGTGTCTGTGTCTGTGTCGTGTCTGTGTCTGTCTGTGTCTGTGTCTGTGTCTGTGTCTGTGTCTGTGTCTGTGTCTGTGTCTGCGTCTGCGTCTGCGTCTGGGTCTGCGTCTGTAGTTCTACCATAATTTTGTAAACAAAATTATTAACAGACGTTACCAGTTTACCATGAAGCCCTCTACCACCAACCAAGAAAATAAAAAAACGGTTATCCTACCATACGTAAAATGTGTAACTGACAAAATTGCCAAAAAGTTTCCTAAAGACGAATTCAGAGTAATTTTTAAACCTTATAATTGTGTTCAACAATTCCTACGTAATGCAAAGGAAAAATTCATTGAAGAAGCCAAGGAATACGTCAAGTTCCCTGTTGCAGTTGTCAAAAATTTTGCATAGGACAAACAAACAGAAAACTAAACGTTAGAACCCAATAACATTGTCTAGCCATCAAACAACATAACATGCCTTCTTTGAAGAAGAAATCACAATATGTACTAGTTATTCTACCAGAAACACAGTTAATGTTTCAGAACCTCCAGCCTCACATTTATAATAGTGTTATTTTCTTGACAAAGAAAGCAACGATAGGCTTATGAAATGTGGAATCACCTAGTAAATTCTTCTACGGAGAATTACGTTTCATTGTGATGTGATAAGGGACAACGCTAGGTTATCGTGCCCACGAGTGTGTCAAGCTTCACAGAGCCCATGTTGAACCCTATTATGAAGTTTTTAATTAATTGTTTCGAATTAGCGTCCTTAGCAAAATTCTGAAAATTTTTAAAATCTAAAGTGCAACTTGCAGTTTTTCATTTTTTGGTCCTTAACCTACTAAATCTTGGAACAATTTTGAAATAATTAATGTTTAACTTTCATTTACATTATTTTGTACAGATTTTCTCTAATTTATTCATGTTTTTATACAATTTGCAAAAAAACCCTGGGTTACATTTTTTTTTAATAATTTCGTTAACGTGTCTCCTGGGGCACCACTGCATTGTCTTCAATTTTTGTAATTTTTCGTATTAAACAACTGAAAATGGAACTATCCTGTTATTTGAAAGACTTTTATATTGCACTTTGTTATCAAGAAATCATTGTCCTTTTTATTAAAAATAAAACATGTATTGGTTTCTTATTATTTTTCTGGAAAACGGATAATTTTGTCAACAATAAACAAAAGTACCTTTTTTTAGCTCAAGGTTGAAGCTACCCAGATTTATTTTTTTTAACTTTTGCTCCTATAGGGTGTTACAAATTTAAGCATTAAGGTGTAAAGCTTAATCCGCCCCTGGTAAACTAAAAAGATTAATGTTTCAAGGACACTATTCTAAGCGGCCCGTGCTAGTATCCATCCTACTAAATTTTTATTAAATTGCTCTGAATACTTTAAAACTTATTCAGGAAGAACCGATTTCCGGCGGTGTCCTTCAGATTCATATATCTCCGTAGTAAGGGCCTGTAGGAACAAATTTTATAAGAACTTATCTTATTTTTTCATGTTCTATCCGAGTCCGAGAGATTTCTCACATTTTCCTGGACACCCTGTATATATATATATATATATATATATATATATATATATATATATATATATATATATATATATATATATATATATATATATATATATATATATATATATATATATATTATACAGGTGTTTCATTAAGGCTGGTCACCGGCCATATTTCAGAAACTAGTGGACATAAAAAGTGGAGAAAAAAAATTCATTATAAAAGTCGCCACGAGAAAATCCTGGAAATTATTTTTAAGTTCCGTAATTCATCGCAAGGGGGCGCAATTGAAAATTAAAAAATAAAATTATAAATTTCTCCGAAAATTCCCACATTAAGGCATACCTTTGGTAACATCGTTAGAAAGCTTAGACAATTCTGCATCATTTTGCTCTAAGGCTCATTGGCGTACCGACCTTAATAAGAGTGGGGGAAGCTATTGAATGTGTAATCATTTAAATCGCTGTTATTTTTAAACGACTTATCCGATTGTAGTAAACCTAAGCTTGTTTAGAAGAAAAAGGTAAGTACTTTTAACTGTCGCATCCATTGGTACGCGATAGCTCATAATAAAATTGTTAGAGGGCGCAATTTGTAATAATACCAGTATTTTTGATTTTATTCAGAAAAATTAAATCATACGGTATAATTATGACATCATAAGCGGAAAGTAGCTTAAATTTGTAACAAAAAACGTAAATAACGCAATTTGATATCTTTATTTGTTCCAGAGTTATGGCGAAAAGAAAACTTTTTAACCGTTTAATTTAATAATTGATTGTTGCTATGGTTTCTTAAGGTGTATAGGTTGGATTAGTAATGAGGAATTTGCATTTATCATAGTCTATGCCTCCCTTCACACTCTATCTAGGCTTAGGACTAGTCCAAACTAAGCAAATTGCAAAATTTGGAGCGTGTTTAGAGGCCAACGGGCCATAACAACAATATCAAAGTAATGATTGATTTTTGTTTAAGAAACTTTTCAATAGAATGGTACAAAATCATGAACAACTGTTAAAAAACTAGTGAAAATCTATAAATGTTCAAATTGACGGCCGTTTTGTAAAATACAACTTTTTTGTCTTCTGCTTTTTTTTCGAAAAATGCATAGTTTTTGAGATAAATTAATCCATGAACAGCTTCCAAATGGTAAGTAAAGAACGTCTGATGCTCCCACAAAAAATAGTGTGCCATGCAAAGAACAATAAAAAAAAAATCAAATTATGTCAATTCTCACGGTTTTTTTTTGTCTCTTAATAAAAAGCAGTACTCCACTGATTTTTTCCTAACTTTTCAGTTAAATAAAGGAAAATAAAAGTAAAACAATAAAATGAATTTTAAAAAAATACGTATTTATTGGAAAAAATTGGAAAGAATTTCTACTTGAGATTTTAACAAGAACGAAACGAACGAAATAAATAAATTAAACAAATAAACTTAACCTATAACAAAAAAACAAAAACGCCATCGTAATAATAAATGAATTTAAAGAAACTGTTCAAAATGTGAACCATTTTCTTGAATACACAATACACACCGACGTGGAATATTAACTAAAATTTGTCTTATTTCAATACACGCATCCCTAATCCTATTAACTAGTTCATCTCTTGTTGTCACAGGAGTTGCATACACCCTTTCTTTTAAATACCCCCACACAAGAAAATCTAAGGGATTTAGGTCTGGAGACCTTGGCGGCCAGGGAACTGGGCCTGCACGACCGATCCATCTTCCTGGATAATGGTTGTCCTTCCAGTTTCTAACGATTCTGCTATAATGAGCTGGACAACCATAAAGCTGGAACCAAGCCGTTCTTCGTAAATTTAAGGGAATATGTTCCCACATATTCCCATGTTCATTCTCTAAGAATTCCAAGAAAGCCACAGCATTCATCCGAGGTAGTAAAAAGCAGGGCCCAAAAAGGTGATTATTGTAAATACCTATCCAGACGTTCACACTAAATTCTTGTTGGAAATGTCTCGGGCGAACTACATGTGGATTTTCATGTACCCAAACGTGCTGGTTGTGAAAATTTACCACACCACGGGGAGTGAAGTAGGATTCATTGGTCCATAAAACATTATTTAAAAAACCTGGATTGTTATTATTTTCAGCAAAGAATCCATCGACAACACGCAACTCTACGTTCTGCATCCCCTGGTTGTAGTCCTTGAATAGGTTGTAGATGGTAAGGATATCGGTGATCCCGTATTAACGTTCGGTGGCTAGTAGTATTTGAGACTCCACCAAAAGCTACGGATACTCTTCTAATGCTAGTTGTGGGATCTCTGTCGAATTCACGCAAAATTCGTCGTGCAATATTTCTTTGCTGCCTATGATTATTAGTTTGACGACCATGCACATTATTTAACCCCTGACTAATAATTTGTTGGTGAACTGTTACAAATACTGAAGGATGCGAGCTCTTCTTCGCCTATATTCATGGGCTGCTGCTGCTGAACTTCCATTTACAAAGCCATAAATAAAATGGATATCCGCTATTTCTTGATTAGAAAATAAAAATGGCATTTTAAAAGATCACTCTTGCAATAAAAATTAACACAATAAAATATGTAGATAAATTACATTCTTTCTTATGCACAAGTCGTATTTAAAATAAAACGTGAGATTTGACATAATTTGATTCTTTTTTTTTTTGTTCTTTTCCTGGTACTCTATTTTTTGCGGGAGCATCAGACGTGCTTTACTTACCATTTGGAAGCAGTTCATGGATTACGGCTAATTTATCTAAAAAACTATGCATTATTCGAAAAAAAGGCAGAAGACAAAAAAGTTCCTAAATCAGATGGGCAATCTAAATTTTTGGTTTTCAAGAGTTAGTGGCGTCGCAGAAAAAAGTTCGGGAGGGGGGGATAAAGGGTGTTCCACCCCAGAAAATGTACTACCTTGTAGATATTGATAAAACTACTCTTAATATTGAGTTTAAGGAATGTAATATGTGCACTAAATTTGGATTTATTATTTTAAATAGTTTTGAAGATAAATTAAAAGAACTGAAAAAAAATTAAAACTTTGAAACCCTGTATATCCAAAACTAAGCATTTGGCAACATATATATATATATATATATATATATATATATATATATACATAGGGTGAGTCACGAGTAACTGTACAGGTTGTCCCATTTTGGTTGTCCTCGCAGGGTATCTCAGTTATTAGCAAAGATACAGAGATGCGGTTTTCGCGAACGTTGGCTACTTTTTTGTGAAACGAAAGTTGACACAAACATAATTACTCTAGCTCTTCTCATTTTTGAGATACAGGGCGTTTTTGAAAAAGTTGCATTTTGAGACAGCCCCCGTATCTCAGCTATACGATAACTTATAGAAAAAGTGAAAAGTGTTCTTTATATAATTTTTTCCGTAGAATGCAGTGCTGTTTTCAGAATGAGTATACGGGGTCAGGTCAAAAAGTTATCGGGGTCAACTTCATTTTTTTTAAATGGGACACCCTGTCTATTTTCTCATAATTAAATTTCTCTTGTTCTAAGCACTTCAAATATATATAACAATTATCACTTATTTTGATAAATAGCGTGGTATTTTGTATTATTAACTGAATTTCTTAGTAGGCTTTGAATTCGTAATCTTCTATTGTTTTTTTTGTGCCTAATATAGAAAACCATCATTATGTAATTATATGTCATTGAAGAAGATACAAATTTCGGTAAAATAATTTATTTTATTTCCAGAATTGTTGATTTGAAACTCATATAAATATTGGATGTATTTATTTATAAATTTAGAGACAAACGAAAATAAGAAGAATTAAAATTTTATAAATATTGCTCAATTTGTGACCATTATGGTCAAGACAAATCCTACATCTCCGAAGAATTTCTTGAATGGATCTTAATAAAATAGGGTCTTAAACGTAGTTCTTCAAAGGTTTCTTGTAGCATTCATCAAAGCTTCTTGAGTTTCATACTGTCTTTGATGAATTTTATTTTAAGGTAGCCCCACAAAAAAAATCTAAAATTGATAGGTCTGGGGACCTTGCTGCCAATTAACTGGTCCATTGTTACCAATCCAATGGTTTTGAAACATTGTATTGAGGTAATCTTTACTAGTCTTGCATTGTGGCAACGTGCCCCGTCTTGCTGAAAATAAACCTCTTAGCTGGGCTAACGGAATATCATCAATCAATTCTGAAGGCAAATGTCCAAAATTTCCAAATATCGTTGATGGTTCAAATTGCCTTCAAACAGGTAAAATGTTAATCTGCCTCTAAAATGAAACAGGACAAATTGAACCCAAACCTGCCTTGCTGCTGACGGATCATGGTAACATGCCGATTTTCGTTAGACCAGAAACGATTCGTTGCACGATTGTAAATTCCGGCGGAGCTTATATGGCTTCATCCGACCATATAACTAAACGACCAAAATTACCATTTTCTTCACTTTTCTGAATATACCATCTACAGAAATCGATACGCAATTGAGCATCACCCGGATGCAAGTGGTGGATGACTTGAGGTATATATGGTTTATAATGGTATTTTTAAATATTTTGATACTTTCGTTTTGAAATGCCCACCGATTCTTCTATTTTTCTGCAAGACGTATAATTTTCGTTAACAGTGACCTCTGCAAGGACATTTATTTCATTATTTTCTTCGTTTTCTTTTCTATATGTTTTGGCGCGTGGCCTTTCAAACGATCCGTGATTTTCCAAATTTTGTTTTAACCTAATGAATGTTTTTTTACACGGTTGCCTTCTTTCCGGAAATCTATAATATTCACATTTTATTTAACTCAAATGATGACTAACATTCCTTCGCTTGCTCTGCATTAAAATTTGTTTGGTAATAAACCCCAATCATATCTAATTTCTCATAGTTCTCGTACCCTAAATTATTCGCCATGGTTTGAAACTTTGTAAAAATTCAAAATAACGAAAAGAATATTGAAAACTTTACTAACAATAAGGATCTCAACAATCAACAATTTGCAAATATTAAAAAATACGTATTTATTGGAAAAATTGGAAAGAATTTCTACTTAAGATTTTAAAGAAGAAATGAAAAAAAATAACAATAAACTTAACCTATAACAACAAAACAAAAACGCCATCGTAATAATAAGTGAATTTAAAGAAACTGTTCAAAATGTGAACCATTTTGTTGAATACATTATTCACAGCGACGAATAATTAATTGCACGTGGAATATTAACTAAAATTTGTCTTATTTCATTACACGTCCCTAATCCTATTAACGAGTTCATTTCTTGTTGTCACAGGAGTTGCATACACCCTTTCTTTTAAATACCCCCACACAAAAAAATCTAAGGCATTTAGGTCTAGAGACCTTGGCGACCAGGGAACTGGGCCTTCACGACCGATCCATCTTCCTGGATAATGGTTGTCCATCCAGTTTCTAACGATTCTGCTATAATGAGCTGGACAACCATAAAGCTGGAACCAAGCCGTTCTTCGTAAATTTAAGGAATATGTTCCACATATTCCCATGTTCATTCTCTAAGAATTCCAAGAAAGCCCAGCATTCATCCGAGGTGGTAAAAGTAGGGCCCAAAAGGTGATTATTGTAAATACCTATCCAGACGTTCACACTAAATTCTTGTTGGAAATGTCTCGGGCGAACTACATGTGGATTTTCATATGCCCAAACGTGCTGGTTGTGAAAATTTACTACACCACGGCGAGTAAAGCAGGATTCATTGGTCCATAAAACATTATTTAAAAACCTGGATTGTTATTATTTTCAGCAAAGGATCCATCCACAACACGCAACTCTACGTTCTGCATCCTCTAGTTGTAGTCCTTGAACAGGTTGTAGATGGAAAGGATATCGGTGATCCGTCTTAATGTTCGGTGAATAGTAGTATTTGAGACTTCACCAAAAGCTACGGATACTCTTCTAATGCTAGTTGTGGGATCTCTGTCGAATTCACGCAAAATTCGTCGTGCAATATTTCTTTGCTGCCTATGATTATTAGTTTGACGACCATGCACATTATTTAACCCTGACTAATAATTTGTTGGTGAACTGTTACAAATACTGAAGGATGCGGAGTTCTTCTTCGCCTATATTCAGGCTGCTGCTGCTGAACTTCCATTTACAAAGCCATAATAAAATGGATATCCGCTATTTCTTGATTAGAAAAAAAATGGCATTTTAAAAGATCACTTTGCAATAAAATTAACAAATAAAATATGTATATAAATTACATTCTTTCTATGCAAAGTCGTATTTAAAATAAAACGTGAGATTTGACATAATTTGATTCCTTTTTATTGTTCTTTTCCTGGACTCTATTTTTGGGAGCATTAGACGTCTTTACTTGCCATTTGGACCGTTCATGGATTACAGCTAATTATCTAGAAAACTATGCATATTCAAAAAGGCAGAAGAGAAAGTTCCAAATCAAATGCAATCTAAATTTTAGGTTTTCAAGAGTTAGGGCGTCGAAAAAATTCAAATGAAAAGGAAAATGTAACCCAAACCTAATGTGTGTACACTGAAATCGATTACAATTACAAACATTCGTTCACGTTTAAATGTAGTGGAGCTTATAGTTCGATTACATTATAATAATGACAAAATTAATGTATCATTTTCGTAATACTTTGACAGAATGATACGAATTGAGCATACCCGAGCATGGGAACAGTATATGATTTATAATTATTTTTAATATTTATGATATATACGTTTTATAATGCACATTTTATTTTTAGAAGACATATTTCTTAATGAACTGCAAGGATTTATTTCATTATTTTGATTATTCATTTTTTGCAAAGTACTTAAACGATCCGGTTTTCCAAATTTTTTTTAAAATGAGACAGTTGCCTCTTTGAAAATAATTTCATTATTTACTAAAGATATACATTTTGCTGTCTGCATTAAAATTTTGTATAAACAATCATTTAATTTCTATAGTTTCGTACTAAATTATTCGCATGGTTTAAATGTAAATTCAAAATAACGAAAAAATATGAAAACTTTATAAATAAGGTTCAACATCATTTCAAATATTACAAAGTCAAATGAAGTTATGTAAACAATTGCAGTACAACCACTAACAAACCAAATAATTTGAAAACTGCTATTTATAAATGAGTGCATAATATTTAAATGCTTAAAAAGGAAATTTATTATGAAATAGGGTGTCCCATTTAAAAATGAAGTTGATCCCGATAACTTTTGACCTGACCCCGTATACTCATTCTGAAAACAGCACTGCATTCTACGAAAATATATAAAGAACACTTTTCACTTTTCTATAAGTTATCGTATAGCTGAGATACGGGCTGTCTCAATGCAACTTTCAAACGCCCTGTATCTCAAAAATGAGAAGAGCTAGAGTAATTATGTTTGGTCAT
Source organism: Vesta saturnalis (assembly GCA_036346205.1). Taxonomy (NCBI): domain Eukaryota; kingdom Metazoa; phylum Arthropoda; class Insecta; order Coleoptera; family Lampyridae; genus Vesta; species Vesta saturnalis. The sequence goes on along the minus strand of JARFJB010001015.1, from coordinate 31,151 downwards.
CTTCGTTTCAAAAAGTAGCCAACGTTCGCGAAAACCGCATCTCTGTATCTTTGCTAATAACTGAGATACCCTGCGAGGACAACCAAAATGGGACAACCTGTACATACTTCTACCATAAGTAGTGGCACCTTAGGGGATTATCAAATGACCATTAAAATATGTCTTCTTGTTTTGTTTATTAATATACAGGGTGAATTATAGATCTTCACCAAAACAATGTTTCGTCATATCATTTCAAGGATTAAGTCGATTTGTCTCATTTTTTGGTGAAAGTGGGTATTCGTGTCTAGCAACTAACTGACATATTCAGAATTAAAAAAATCCAGGACCGTCTTCGTGAAAATTTGTGGGTCTGCTTCATACCAATACTTCACCCTGTATATGATTTCTCTAAAATCTGATATAATTTTTTCAGAGAGCATTAATAGACAGTTAAACCTGGGTATTTGAATTTTTTGTTACATTTACCTCACATTTTCAATTAAAGATTCATTTTAGAGTCAAATTGAAAATTGGCAATAATGAAATATCTTACTGTATAATAATGTTTAGTTATTAAAAAGAAATCTTTAAAATAAACAGTAACGACACACACTGTGCTCCAGTATGGTAAATACCATAATTTGAATTGATTTACAGGACCGGATTTAAAAATCTGGCATATCTGGTTCATCTCAAAAATTCACCCTGTATGTAACTGTTTCCACCCGTAATAGACAGAAAACAGATAAAAAATGATTGTAATAACCTAGTTTTTTTATTTGTTTGAGAAAAAATCATGTGTAATTATTTTAATCGGAATGAAATGAACAAGCCCAAGAAATGTTTCATAAATTAAGAAAGTCCATTACACATTTAAACATTCGACAAGAAAAGTGTATTGAGGCAGATGGATTTCATTTTGAACATCTTTTCTTGTTATTACAAACATTATATATATATATATATATATATATATATATATATATATATATATATATATATATATATATATATATATATATATATATATATATATATATATGTGTGTGTGTGTGTGTGTGTGTGTGTGTGTGTGTGTGTGTGTGTGTGTGTGTGTGTGTGTGTGTGTGTGTGTACTATTAACTATATTTGTATTAAAATTAATTTTTAAAGTGCATACAGTAAAAGATTGACTCCAGTGGGATTTGAACCCACAAACCTAGAGTGGGGTTGTTCCAACTGAGTTATCGAGGAGGCAAGTTACAATCGATCCAAACTTAAACTGTATGTACTTCCCTAGTTACAATGTATTATAATTTTTATATACAATGAAGGATCACAGTCAGCTCTTGTGTATGTCAGATGAGCCCGCAATTCGCTAAGGTTTCGCACATGATGACACCTGACTGATTGTTAATTTTTATTTGCTATAAGCAATAATAATAGATCGCTATGGAAATCATTTTTAGAGAACGAACATAATAATAATAATAATAATAATAATAATAATAATAATTTACTGTATTTATATTAAAATTAATCTTTAAAGTACATACAGTAAAAGATTGACTCGAGTGGGTCTTGAACCAACAACCTCCACTTTGCTAGAGTGGGGCTCTTCCAACTGAGCTATTAAGGAGGCAGGTCACAATCGAATCAAACTAAACTATATATATATATATATATATATATATATATATATATATATATATATATATATATATATATATATATATATATATATATATATATATATATATATATATATATTACAATTTAAGGAAGATTAAAAGTTCTTAGTTTGGTAACATTAAATTACTTTTGTTCACTAAGTTAACCTAAATGTGTTGGTTTGGTATGAAGTTCAATGTCCAAATGCACGTCGAAGATTAACATTTTGTAAAATGGGTACATCTTTTTTAATGTAGGCTTGCAGTATTTAGTACTTAGGTATATAATCTGTTTATTAGCTGTAGTAAAAGCACTTGTTCGTATTTGTTACTATTAATCCACAATGCACGTCACCTTTTAGATATGTTAAAATGTGATTTTTGGTAAACATATATTCATTTTGTTTAGAGAAACTTTTAAATACAATGTAAAAACATGTCACTCTACATCAAATTGTATTTTTCATCTCAGAAAAGTGAAAAATATAGTAAAATTAACATCCGAAATACCAGTTATCGATAGTGCCTGCGATTACTTGACCTTCTACGTCTAGTGGATTAATAAACTGATGACTAATTGTACAAATTGACAATTACGTTTTAAAGAAAACGGAAACTTACGAAGTATCCAATATGACTTGTTTAAAACTGCATAAATTTTACATAAAATATACGTGATAATGCATTATGTGCATTTGATTGCAGTTGATTAGTGGCTTATTGATTTAATAAGAAATACGTCAGTAGATAATAACTTTCGATATGATCTAATCTATCAATATAACAAGTTCATATAGCATGTGACTTTAGTTATTCTTAAAATATGAATCATTGGTATTTTCGTGTTTAATAAACTACCACTACAATTTAATATAGAATTCATTGAAACTGGAAAATTTTAAAATACCACTTTGATTAAAACCTTCGTCAAAAACTTCCAAACCCACGTATGTATGTATACAATTTACTTAAGTGTCCATTGCCGTAAACTGTAAACAGTGTGAAGATTAGTTTTTTCCTTTTCGTTTTTATTCCGCTAATAACAAACCGTAATTAAGTCCGTCAAGCATTTTAATAATGCACCGTTACATATCGATAAGGATTTAAATGTAATTAAGTACTATAGATAATTATACCGTGATTCATAATGAACGTCAAATAAATATAATGTTAAAGTTTAGTTATTCAGAATAAAATCATTTATGATAAACAAAAAATCAAAAAGATCTAAGAGATTGCCGTTAATTATAAATAGAAATTTTCTCTTTCGTTCCAAAATTAAAACTTGATAAATAACAATTTAGTTTGTAGTAAAATGCATATTTTAAATTGAAAATTACACTTAAAACCTGTTATATTCATATTAGGTAGAGATAAGTAAACTAAAGCATTCAAAATAGAATTTAAAATCCGATGAATATAATTAAGAGAGTTTTAAATGAATAAAACAAGTTATAATTGACACCGTCTTTATAAAATTTATTAATTTATGTCTTGGAAAATTGCATTGTTAAATAACATTTTCGATATAAATATTAAAGTTAAACCTGCAATAATTTCTATCATATGAATTCCAACCAGAATGGAATATTGTAATCTCGTTACCATTGTGTAAAGGAAACTATTTTAATAATATATTCCAACCGTTTAACACATGTGCAGAAAGCAACCGACTTCTGTAAATTTCGAGTTATAACTAGACAAAAGTGTTCGTAATTATTAATTAAAACGTTCTGTAGAATAAATATTTGTTTAGTAGAAAATGATAAAAATTGTATGTCAACCGATCAGTTATTTAAAGATAAATAACTTGGTAATGTTAAAATAAGTACTAGATTATTAATTGATCTAAAATTAATTAAAACAAGTCGTTACGTTGTCGCCTCAGCATACAAACATGGAATTTCCAGCTGCCCCACTTTTCATATTTTGTACTCCATGTAGGGAAGTGCCATGGTTCAATGATTATCTTTAGATCTCACTGGGTTGAGTGGACAGTCAAAAAGTAAATCTTATTAATGAGTATAAGGTAAAGCGTAGTTTAAAATTGATTAGGTTAATTAAACTTAATAAATATTCGCTCTGTAATTAATGAAAACTAGTTAGTTCATTTTGACACAAATAGTAAAAGGTTGCTTTGATACTGACCACCGTTTCCGTTTAAATCGTAATCATTGCAGTTGAAATAAATTAATAGTGCTCAAATTTATTAAGGATCATTCATTTTCATACATCATTGGTAAAGGAACTCTGTTTGTCAAGGGGACCTTTGTCAACTACCGTATCTGCCTTCCGTCCGTAGTAATTTTGTTTTAAGTGCATCTTCTACCGCAGGATAAAACCCTGAATATTATCTTCCACTGAGAGACCTGGAGCAGCCATTTGGAACCAAGCAAGCTCAGGTAGTAGCTTATCTTACCGTTTAAGTATTTTAAATAAAAGTTTTTTCCAAACGAGTCATAATTTTTGTACTGGTGCTCGTTGAGGGCAAGCTTTACTTGCCACCACCGAAAAACCCATTACAACATTTTTGCAATAAACTTCAATAGTACGCAATATAAATATATACCACTATCTCCTTTAACTCACTTAGTAGTTTATTAAAGTTTAACATTATTTTAGAACAATAACTTCTGTTAATAAAATAAAGTTAGTCATTAACCATAAATAATGTGGGGTTAATGTGTTTAATTTCAAGGTAACTAACTAAACCAATTCTAATTTTTTTAGTTCGAATTTTAAAATAACTTTTAATGTGGGAATTGAAATAAACCATAAAATAGTGTAATATATTCATACAGTAATTTATTTTTATAGGATATTTAATTACAAAACTAGTTTTGTGTATAAAACTTTCAAGCGTAACAAATAAACTTACTAAGCGGTAGTTTCGTATTACTCATAGGTCATTCCTCTTATTTTCTATAGGATTAGAAGATCATAGTACACATCTCGGGTGGTAATGCCTATTATGCACTCGTTCAGATTACGACACTCGTTCGCTCCACTAGCTCGTGATCGTAATAATACACTCGTGCGTAATAGGCTACTTACCACACTTTTTATGTAATATACTATATTGTACCGCCCCTTTAAAAGGTAAATGCATATTTTATCTTGGCGGGTTGGAGTCGCGTGATGTTAACAACACCTATTAACTGTAGTAAAAAAAATTCAGGTGGTTATATTAAAAAGTGATTGCGTTTTCTCGGTTGAGATGCTGGAGTACAAACCGCCTATTTACTATAGTAAAAATATCTGGTGTGGAACAGCACACGACCTTCCAACCTAGAAATGCCAGCTCTAACTAGCAGCACTACTCCAGAAGACATCGGTCGCCATCTCATCCTCCTCCAAATGCCACTTGCACCGGACGAAGGAAGGCAATAAATCGACGACACGTAAATATCTACCTGGTAAATGGTGAATTCTTGAAGGTGAAACGGACGATAGCCATAGAATATAGACTTATGAATAAACCAGCAATCGGACCTTCCTTGCATCCTCCGGGTAAGGGTGATCTGTAATGATCATGAAAATCCTTGTTATAAATTTTCCTATCCTAGTAAATAATTCCTATCAAAACTTATTTCCTTTTCCCTTCCATAACTGTTTTAGCATTGTTAATAAATGTTATTAGTTGTCCACTCCTTTCCTACTCCATCCAATTTACCTATAAATACCAGACCCCATAACACTCAGACACAGTGGTTCATCCATTCATTCATTCATATACTCAGAGATGCATTCATTTATTCATTCACACACCCGACACTTCATTCCCTAACATTCTTCCTTCACTTACTTCCTGTAATACATTTTATCCTGCACCTGTAGTATTATGCTGTCCCGCAGCCAGACTATCCTGACCAGCAACTAGTATCCCTAACAGTATCCTGATAAATAGCCAAGTGTCCCCGACCAACATCCCGTATTCATTTATCTACACACACTTTTATGTACCACATTCTTGGTGGTCAAAGGCCCCGAGAAAAGCACATAAAAGTGACAAGGGTAAGAAGTCCTTAGCTTGCCGGAGGTGATACCCCACAAAAACTCTCGATCTCCTCGTTGCACACCAGTTTTTAATACCCCCTCTAGCTGGGTGCTACTTTTTTTGCCCTCGGTTTCCTTAACAGATCGGGGTTAAAGACTGTCACTGCTTTGTGAATAAACCTGAGAATAAGTCTTAACAGGTTATAACAAATTTATTCGGGTATAATAATATAAAACAAACTCTAAAAAAAAATAATAAAATAGACAAGCTTAATTAAACATTAAATTAAAAAAATAAACTGGAAACTAAAAATTGATTACGGTGGACCCTGCGTGGAAACACTATGGGATGACGCTGGCTGGTGAATTAGGATCGCCCTCTATGGATAATACTATAAAATATATAATTAAGCAGCTAGTAATACGTGAAATTTTTATTACTAAAACAGTTAATTATAATGAACATGTGATATCACTGTAATTAAATGTGTAATCTGGAGCAATTATTTACAGACAAGTGTAGTATTTACATTTGTAATTATTTATGAAAGTTAGTGTGCTGATCATAGACAGCTGTCGGGTATTAATTGTTTATTTCAATTCAATGAATTGAACTCAGGTGAAGGACTATTAACAGGTAATAATTATTATTACATTACTTATGAATAAAATCATAATTGGAAACAGGGTTTTTATATACAGGTCAGGTTTTTATATGTACAGGTCGGGGTGTTTATGATTAGATTCCGGCTGGGACTTGGGGAACTGTAATAGCCTATTCGGAGTCGAAACTACGGGCAACATTTAAAGAGTGATCTCATTAAGGGTAGGTGTATCTATAGTTGAAGTAGCTAATTATTCAGGGCCTACCCTCCTTCTAATTAAGTAATTCTCTTTGCTAACCTTCAGTACCCGTCTCGGGGCTTTTCACCACCAAGGGGATAGTACAAATGATTGGAGTGGAGGAGTCTGTTCGGGGATACTTGGATACGGGACAGGATACTGGTTCCTAGACAGTATACTGGTCGCTAGACAGGATACTGGTCCAAATAATACTATTGGTGCAGGATAAATTAGTACGGGATGCTGGTCATGATAATAATATAGGTGTAGGATAAATTAGTACGAAATGCTGGACATGATTCTGGTTAGGCTAGCAGTTATTTATCAGGATACAGGTCGGGTACTAGTTGCTGGGCAGGATCGTCTGGCTGCGGGACAGGATAGTACTACAGGTACATGATAAAATGTATTACAGGAAGTGGGCAAAAGAGGAAGGTTAGAGAATGAAGTGTCGGGTGGGAGGGAGAACGAATGAAGTAAATTAGATGGAGTGAGAAGTAGTGTGCAATTGATAACATTTGTTAACAATGATAAAACAATTGTGGAAAGAAATAGGAAATAAGTTTTGATCGGAATTATTTACTAGGATAGGAAAATTTATAGTAAGGATTTTCAGGATCATTACAGTGTTATTTGCAAGCTTCGTCTAGGAGATCTATACCGGGATCGAAGCGAGCTAAACGTTTCTGTAGCTTGGTTCCTGGTCCGCAATATCGATGTGAACTGATCAGTATACTATCAGCAACCAAATAATGAAGTTTACGAAACAGCCTCAAGAAGTACCTGCGGAAGGTCGCGATTTGCTGAAATCGGAAGTGGCGGGAAATCATGGTCGTCTCTTTCCGTCATCAATTAGAGCAATTATTTTCTGACCTTCTGAGTGCGGGGAGACTAGTGTGATGGAGGCACCGCATAACTTAAAATTTGAGAATGTGTAAGTTTACTCCAAGTCGCTTGAGTAGCCAAGACATACAAATGCTTAGATCATGTACTTAAGCCGATAAGAGGTATTAGGTATAATGCATTCAACGACAAGGTGCGTGTATTCATGCCCGAAACGATCGCTAAGAACTCTACAATGATCTTCGACATCTTTAGTCTCAATCAAGATATAATTCGCGGTTATTCAAGTAGAGGGCGACACTCGGGCGTGGACTACGTCTATCTCCGTCAAATCTATCAACTGCTTAGGAAGCAGTTGATTCGCGATAATATGAATATGTGTGCTACTTAAACAGGATTGCATAAATCTGAAGCAAGTATATGATGTGCATGAAGGTACCGATATGACCTACGGTCAATTTAAATCAATGTTCTCGCAATGTTGACAGACTAAATACGATTTCGTATGCATTGCAAACGACTTTGATTACGGGAGATACCGAAGCGGATTTGATTGCTATGTCACCTGCTTATAATGCTCTTTCAGATGCAGTCAGTCGCCATGGATGTTCGAAATAAAGTGGTTTAGTGGAAGTTAACGCAAACTCGTAATGCAATCAAACGTATGCTCGAATTATTGAAGAGAGGGGAACTTGAAACATATCGTTCAGCGGAAACTGCATATAAACCCTTTAAGCAAACCGCTAACGTGGAAATTAAAGTAAAACTAGGAAAATCAGAGTTCACACAAGTAACTGCCGCAACATCAACACCTGCCACGTTCAAGTTCAAACCTCCCGTTGCACCTTCATTCGTTGAAATCAGTGTAGAACCAACAGCTGCTACGTTTAAACCCCCTATTGCTCCGTCATTGGTTGAAGCGGAGGTTACTGCTGAAACAGATCCTGTTGAAGGGAAGGAAGATCAGGTGGAACCAACTAATTTAACGCGATTACTCGATGACGCAGGCGTTGACAATAAATTCTTAGAGCAATACGACCCTTTTCCTCGCTACTATGTAGAATTACTGATCCGCGGGAACCAAGAACAACCTGTCAATACGTACGGTCTTCGTTATGATGCAAACTCAGGTAAATGGGTTATCGAAGATTCTCCGTTGGATATAGACGGATCTAATGTAATTATAAAGGATGAGACATACAGGACCTCCGGGACTACACGAGCTTCTTATATTGACAGAGTCGAAGAAGCATAAGCTGAGGGATAAGACGGTCTACGTTGATATTCTAGCTAAAACTAACGGATATAGGAAGAATCAACACCCACACATGGGTACTAAGTTGTCTAAATCCCGGAAGATTATTAAGCTGTTAATCAGCACGAAACGTTTCGGTCGTGGCATCATGAAGAAATCGAATAGAGTGAAGGAATTTGCATACTGGAATACTTCTCGCTGTTGCATGTATCGAAAGCAGCAGGTCATACTGGGCACGATAACTAAATCATTAGTATCGAAGAAGAGCTCCGAGATGGTATAATTGCACAAGAATGTCCATCGATAAGTTTGGCAGACATTCGTTATCGCATTTGAAACATGCAACCACAAATATCAAATTATCCTGGGATGATAATTAAGACATGCAAGATAAACCCATCCTAGAAGATGATGTTACAAAGATACGCAGATAAGGCCAATTTAAAGTTGACAGGGTCGTAATACCGATGCGCAGGGTAGAAGAGTCTACTACGTCATCGATCCAATCTTAGATGCGTATGTAGCCACAATAAGTATAAGTGCAAGGAAGTTCTAGGGTTTAAAATAAAGAATGATACTTTACGAAAGTATTAATCATATATATGGCGTTATTATCTTAGCAGAGATATTTGTAATATCAAGAATAAGTTACATTAGCAGTAATGTTTTAAAGCTGGCTGTTATTGAAGAACTGCATACGCCTGCACGGAAGAATTTCTTAAGGAAACGAACCATCGTTAAGCATCGGGATGATCTCTGGCAGACAGATTTAGTCGAATTTATACCATATGCTAAGGAGAACCGCAATCATAACTATATTCTAACGGTGATAGACTGCTATTCTAAATATCTATGGACACGCCCTCTAAAGTGCTGAGTATCGTCCACTCGAAATTTACTTGTGGTTCGCTAATAGTTCTATTAGGTATATTCAAACTTGGCTACACACGCCAATGAAATAATCCTCCGTACAATTTCCAATTCCTAATTTACATCAAATTAATTGTGCCGATTATGTTATTTATCCCATACTATGTACAATCAAAACAATAAACTCCAAGAACGTAAAAACTCTAAACGATGACTTCAAAAGAAAATCGTAATCGAAAACCGTATGAGAAAGTTTTAGCGCAAAAATATTGTAGCATACAAAAACCACACGAGTAACTTAATTAGTTATTAAATATGAATTACTTCCGTTGAAGGGTATTCAGGTGGTGTTGCTGCTATCAAATAATTGTTAGGTTTTAATCCCACGAATGCTACTGGCGAATTAACTCTACACACAATCGATCAACACTAAACTATATTCAACTCGCCTGTCGAGTGATACTGGCTTAATCCATTATCACCCAAAAATCACCCTGCAAACAAATTTTCAACTTTCTTCAAAGATGGCCGAAGAATTGGTATCACCAAAAGGTAACCGAAAGTTGACCTTCCAACTGATAATTTCAAATTTGCCTTTATTGTAGCAAAATGTTTAAGAATAACCGGATCCCTGTTTTATCCATTTATCAATTACAAAAACCTGTATTTTAATAAAGTTTTGTTTCCTGTAGTTAATTATTCCCTCCGTAGATGTACTATTTACAAATTATTACTTTCTAGTCGTGAGGGGTTATAAATCCCAATTCGTGGAAATAGGAAGGTTGCATCCAAGTACAATCTGAAAGTAGAACTAGTTTCATATTATAGAAAAAGCTAAGCTGCTTAAATCACCTACTTTGGGGGTTTATGGGTCAAGGGGTAGGGGGTAGTTTCTATAAATCCCCTTAAATCACCTACTTTTAGGGGTAAAGGGTAGCTTTTCCAATAGTTATAGGTATTATGTCGAGAGGCTCATCATCTAGGGATGCTTTAGATAAATTCTGACCCCGAGAAAAATGATGCTTTGATGAATTCTGCGTCGCTTTTGAGAAGAAGAAGAATGACTTTTTATGTTTGAAAAAAGCAGGAATAAGAAGTAGTGTTGGAAACCATGATTGAGTGTTAGGGTTTAAAAGTCCTCATTGTGTGTGCAAGAATCAGGACGAAAGTAGTAGTAGTATGTAAGATAGAAAGTACAGAAAACGCAGTAAGTGTGGAGGAGTGAAAGAAGAGGTTGGAGACATTAATAAAGCAAGTAAAAGAAGTAAAACTCGATTTGGAGTGTTATATACTGAAAACAAAAATGATGAAGCTGCGTATTAGCAATATGTAAAAATAGTGTAGTAGACGTAGACAGTAAAATAACTTTTGTAGTACTAGTTTTCGGTATTTCCTTCTGCAACCCATAATGGTTCCTTATTGGCTCTGCATATCTTTGTTTGGGCGCGGTTCGATAAACGTGAATTTTATCTGATATCGACCTTTATCGAAATCTCCCATAAGGAAATGGAACCCCTGACGTACGTTGGGACAGGCTTTAAATTGGCCTATATACAACGTATAAAAGAAGATTTATTGGAAAAGAACAATGACAGCAATTGCAGTATAGAAAGGGAGTTATATAGATCTAAATTTGATATACTACGTCTATATAAAATGATCCCTAAATAAATAAAAATCAATTGGTGATTGTTTTTAATCATTAAATGGTATTTATGCGTATGTGAACTAAAATTTCTTTTATTAGTAAAGCGTTATAATGAAAAATACAATGACTTTCCTTTGTATAAAGGAGATTTAAAATGATTTTTTGCAAAAACCTAAAAACAACATAAATTTCAGCCCTTTTTATTCCTAAATTGACTACCCTTGGACTTAAAAGAGCAAACAGTGACAGCTTGCAGCATAGAAATGGAGTTAATTGATGTACTAATATTTCGGTAATTTTTATATAAAAGGTAAATGATCTTTAAAGAAATAAGAAAATCGATTTAGTTATAGTTTTAATGTTGCAGAACGCTAGACAAGGAAACCTGATTGTTTTTGTATCTATGGCTTTTCATTATTAGTAAGCTTTATAAGAAGTTTTATTTGTTTTAAAGGGAATACAATAGGCTTGCATTCATACAGGAGATGTACTTGGTAGTGATTTTCTGTTAACGTTATCAGAATTATATGTATATAATGTTATGTTTAATGCGAATGCTCATCCATTACGTGTTGCTCATAATGGCGCCACCTAAGAAACAATTCCGTTTATTAATGAGAAAGAAGAAGAAAGTGACTATATTGCAAAATATCTTGCTGCAACCCCCCAGAACAGCACCATCCACACTATATCCTGTGATAGGTACCAGAGATAGTGATCAGAAAGGTTGTGAGGTTAACTTTGAGAAGTGAGTATTTACTGCTTTTGTGCCCCACATTATTAATGCATTTTCTTAATATATTGTAGTATTACACCAGTTGCCACCACCGTCGCATCGGAAGCACAACCACCTGTGCTAGGAAGCGCTGGAGGTAGTGGGTCCAACTTTGCTCAATATTTTGAGAAGTGAGTATTTACTGATTTCTTACCTCACACATTATTAATGTATTTTATTACTCTTTTCTAGTATTTAACCACAATTGCAACATGTGGGAGGGAGTGCATAGGACCCTACCTCACTGAGCGCTTTTAAAACTACAAGTGTAGAGTGGTTACAATCTATTCTTGCGAACTATACGAATAGTGAGGTGTTGGTTGTAGGCGTGGTTGAGCGTTTAATTGCTGGTTTAGCTGAAGCTACGCAGCAGTTAGAAGACATTAAATTGAGCAAACAAACAACTCAGCAACTGCTAACTACATTACAAAACCTAGAAGTGTAACATCTATGTACTTACATCTCATTTAATTTCCATTTTATTCTATTTAGAAGGTTGTGAAATTTTATTGATGGTCTAGAGATATGTATGTAGTTAGGATAAATAATCTAGAATAAACATTTCCAAGATGATATTTTTTATTAATATAAACATATGTTGTTATACACATTTTACTAAAACACAAAGTACAGCCCGTTATCTACCTTACGTTTCTTTGACCTTATGTTGATATCACCTTACTACATCAACAGCAAACATTTAGTGTAATCTGTGTGACACTTGCTTAGGTAGAACCTAAGGACTGGTAAATTAAGTGTTCAAAATCTTACTCTTAATTTTATGATCCAACCTAGTATATCTACTTTTTACAAATTTTTGCATGTAGCGGATGTGATAAATAAACGTTTTATATTTCAGGATATTTTATTTCAATAACAAGTAAAATTCTATGTATTACATTATCGGTATGTAACTAAGGCACCAAAAGTATACCAGGACAGTAACTAAGACATAAATTGTCCTACCTGTATGATTAGGTTAGTTGAATGACATATATTAGTAATGAATGAAAATATTCTTAAGCTTGAAAGCAACTAAAATGTTATCTCATACGACTGAAAAAAATCAAGGAACGCTTTTAAAATAGATAGAGGTAATCTATAAAGGTTAATATGGCCACCACATCATGTTTCAATGATCGGTTAGATGGATAGGAATTATATTATCAACCTATTATTGTTGTTAATTATATGAATTCGGAATGATACAACTGAATGAATTTTAGTAGTCTTAAGGGGGTGCTTTCCTACTGCAATTATAGCACACAAAGGGGACTATAATTATTATTTTTATTAATTAATATTAGTTCGGAATGCGGAATGATTGACTTGTCTTAACGAGTCAATGATGTAAAGGTTAAATTAACTTAATTGTTGTGTGATGTGCATGTGTAAGTGTTTAAATAAAATATGTTGTATTCAGCAACATTTGAGAAATTAAACACCCTCCCCATTGATTTGTATTCGGGCAAAAGTACCATTTGTAAAGCACTTCAAACATGAAAATTGCACTTAACACAAAATTGAAAGTAAGATTTTGAAAACTGAATTTACTAGTTTTAGTTGTTTACAGTGAAGGCGTATTTCATTAAACCTTTTCCTATACTATCGACTTCAACATCCCATCCAGCACTTTGGACACATGCTTATGTTCATCTATCCTGCTTCCGCAAAACACTAGATAGATACACTTTTAGCACATTTAGTGTATTTATTTTGACGCACTGTTTTTATCATACATAAAACGTATACCGCCACCAGCTTAGCACATGTTGATACACTACACCTGCCACGTTGGGTCGCTCGACCAAATTTGGGGGTGGTAATGCTAAGAAACAACAATCAAATTGAGGAAATTATTTAAAGTATATTTACCTGAATTTGCAGGAATTCGAGCTCAGCTTTGTCTTGAAACCACCATTTTCCGCGGTAACCGCATTAGATTCGTTTATATCGGAGCGGATCATCACGCACAACTTCTTGCACTGAATTGAAAAAGCAGGCATATGAAGGCATCGCATTGTTCATGAGCAAATGTACATACAATGCTAGCCACAGCAAAAAAAGTTGATTAAACGAATGCATAGTAAATTACTCTTTTAATGTATATAAAACCTTTCTGTAAGCTTTAAAGAAAATTATCTAATTCAATGAAGTATACTAAAGTAGATTTTTACATATAATTGAAAGCGTGTTTACAAATGTTATTTAAGCAACATTTATCCATCTTAAATCTATACATTGCATACGTTATCAAAATACGAATGGGGGCTGTCAATTTAAAAAGCTTAATTGTTAAGGTACATTTTGTAAAAATTACATATGAATACAAGCCTACTGTATTCCCTTTAAAGCAAAGAAAACTTCTTATAAAGCTTACTAATAATGAAAAGCCATAGATACAAAAACAATCAGGTCTCCTTGTCTAGCGTTCTGCAACATTAAAACTATAACTAAATCGATTTTCTTATTTCTTTAGAGATCATTTACCTTTTATATAAAAATTACCGAAACATTAGTACATCAATTAACTCCATTTCTATGCTGCAAGCTGTCACTGTTTGCTCTTTTAAGTCCAAGGGTAGTCAATTTAGGAATAAAAAGGGCTGAAATTTATGTTAAGTTTTTAGGTTTTTGCAAAAAATCATTTTAAATCTCCTTTATACAAAGGAAAGTCATTGTATTTTTCATTATAACGCTTTACTAATAAAAGAAATTTTAGTTCACATACGCATAAATACCATTTAATGATTAAAAACAATCACCAATTGGTTTTTATTTATTTAGGTATCATTTTATATAGACGTAGTACATCAAATTTAAATCTATATAACTCCCTTTCTATACTGCATTTGCTGTCATTGTTCTTTTCTAATAAATCTTCTTTTATACGTTGTATATAGGCCAATTTAAAGCCTGTTCCAACGTACGTCAGGCGTTCCATTTCCTTATGGGAGATTTCGATAAAGGTCGATATCAGATAAAATTCACGTTTATCGAGCCGCGTCCAAACAAAGATATGCAGAGCCAATAAGGAACCATTATGGGTTGCAGAAGGAAATACCGAAAACTAGTACTACAAAAGTTATTTTACTGTCTACGTCTACTTAAAAGAACAACATATTCACAACACTTAAAATCTTTACTTTTTAATTATTCAGTTACTTAAACCTAATACATATAATTGTGAGATACTTATAAAAACACATCCTTAGCAGCGTCTTAAATTTTCTTCTTTAAAATACTTGTAAAAGCGCTGAGGTAATATACATTTAAACTCATCCGTTTCCAACAGTATACTTCCCAATATTTCATGCTTTACTACACTATTTTTACATATTGCTAATACGCAGCTTCATCATTTTTGTTTTCAGTATATAACACTCCAAATTGAGTTTTACTTCTTTTACTTGCTTTATTAATGTCTCCAACCTCTTCTTTCACTACTCCACACTTACTGCGTTTTCTGCACTTTCTACCTTACATACTACTACTACTTTTGTCCTGATTCTTGCACACACAATGAGGACTTTTAAACCCTAACACTCAATCATGGTTTCCAACACTACTTCTTATTCCTGCTTTTTTCAAACATAAAAAGTCATTCTTCTTCTTCTCAAAAGCGACGCAGAATTCATCAAAACATCATTTTTCTCGGGGTCAGAATTTATTTAAAGCATCCCTAGATGATAAGCCTCTTGACATAATACCTATAACTATTGGAAAAGCTACCCTTTACCCCTAAAAGTAGGTGATTTAAGGGGATTTATAGAAACTACCCCCTACCCTTGACCCATAAACCCCCAAAGTAGGTGATTTAAGCAGCTTAGCTTTTTATATAATATGAAACTAGTTCTACTTTCAGATTGTACTTGGATGCAACCTTCCTATTTCCACGAATTGGGATTTCTAACCCCTCACGACCAGATTCCAAGTTTAGGTTTTGACCTAGTTCAATTTAGCCTCAACCACGATTAATGAGCTACTTGGCTCTGTTACCTGTGTTGAGTGACGGCTCCTCTATTTTGGAAAACGATTATCTGTATTTGGGGAAACATCCTGGCGGATCATAGTATGAGCCCACGCTTTTTACTGTAATTTAGTCAAGAACCTTGATATTAGCATAGACAACAACCCCATCATTCTTCTTGTTTTCCATGACTCGTTTAGAATTGGTCCTGCAGGTTAATTTGACTCGACTACATTTCGATCGGATAAGGGTCGGGTAAGATCGGGATAGCCTGTAGGACATATGGTCTTGACAATTGCTTGGAGACCTTAAAAATTTCCAGCCACAAAACCAGATACTGTAAGCATATACGGCAACCTTGATATAAGTTTAGCATAGACAACAACCCTCTTGTTTCCACGAACTCATTCTATTGTTAGAAAGGAACGCTTATTTGCTACTTCCAAGAATTTTACCTCCAAGGAATGCTAAAATTATTGACCTAGATGGATAGGGTGGGGTATAACCATAGAAATAGTTTGCATCAGAGGGCTTTTACATGAAATAATACACTTAAAATAATAGTATTTTATTGTAAATATTACAAACTTTTCCCAGTTACTTGTAACCCTTATTAGCACACACATTTCATAAACCTTTTACTGATATTGTTTTACATAGTTATTGTATAAAAAGTGTACATTCGTCAAAGCACAATTACAGGTGGTTTGTGTATGAAAGAAACAAGTTGTTTTCATTTTGGGTAAAGCTGGTTGCTCTTCAATTTCTATAACTCACTGTCTCAACATTTTTCGAATGTAATCGGTTTTTTCTCGCCCTTTAACGTACACATCAGTAGAACACCGGCACTTGCGCCGCCATCTTGGATTTTGACGTCACAAACCCGCCCACGTGGGGGGGCCGGTTTTTCCACCCTTATTTTTACACGCTTACGTGTAGGACGTGTTTTTTCACCCCTATTTTTGCACATCCACGTGTGAGACCGGATTTTCCACCCTTATTTTTACTCGCTTACGTGTAGGACGTGTTTTTTTCATCCCTATTTTTGCACATCCACGTGTGAGACTGTATTTTCAACCCTTTTTTATCCCTAATTATTTTTTATACGTGTACGAGTGAGACAGGATTTTCCACCCTTATTTTTACACATCCACGTGCGACACTGTGTTTTCAACCCTATTATCCTATTTTTTACTCGCTTACGTATAGGACATGTATTTTCACCCTATTTTTGCACATCCACGTGTGAGACCGTGTTTTCAACCCTAATTATTTTTACTCGCTTACATGAAGGACCGTATTACCCTTATTTTTGATTTCTTTTGGGGTTAAATCCTTATGGTTGTATTAAGGACCTTTTGACACCTAGGACTTTTGCTAACGCGAGGACAGGGTGGGGGCTGGTCATGGCTTAGAACTGTACTTAGGGCTGGGGCTGTGTAGACTAAGGATGGTAACTTAGGGCTGGTCTAAGGATAAGTCTTAGAGTTTGGTCTTGGTGGTAGAAGCTTAGGGTTGAGTCAGGCCTTGGTGGTGGAGCTAGGGTTTAGAACTGTATTTCAGGACGGTGGTGCTGTATGAGGCTGAGATAAGTCATTAGGGTTATTTCTGATAGTATTAAGGTCCTTTTGGTTGTAACCCTGGAGGTTGCACACTACAATGTTAGAAATGTATAAAGATTATTATTTAGTCTATTGCTTTAAAAGGGTTAAATCAGCCTATTGGAGAGGTTAAACTGTTTCTAATAATGATGTAAAATAGCTGTTGTATTGAGAGATTAATCATGCTTGGGGAATTTGAAGTGACAGTAAAATTTAATTATAGAACACTTATTTTTAGTCATAGTTTAAAAGAAATCCTCAGTGAAACTTATAAATAAAAATTTACTGGACACTCCATAATTGAAACAAAACATTTTATTAAGTTAATTAAATACATTAACAGTTTGTGTTTTCTAAAACGCATATATAAAAAACATAGTTTACCTGCATTGAAATAATATCCAGGTCCGTCCGCTAAGAATGCTTGTAACGCCTTAATATTTTTAAAAGAAACTTAATGCTTGTGTTTTATAACTGTAATTAAAATCTGTAAATAAATAAAAGGGTTAACACCACACTTACCAGCTCTGTAGCGTTTTTTAAGGCACTGATTAACGCGTGATAGTTACTGTTTTGTGCTGCATGTCAAACTAAAGATCAACTTTCTAGTTGTGTAAAAACCACCTATAATTAGAGTGTAAAATATACAAATAATCTCATTGTCTTTATTGCACTTACAGCAACATGCATTTACCTTTCTCTTAAAATAAAACTGTTTTTGAAAATATTCGTATACGGACACACAAATTGTTTTTATAAAAACCATATTAAGAATTTGGAATGTTTAAAATATGTAGTAAGAAATCACTGTTCACGTTTACTTTTAACTAATTACCGTGTAATTATATAACTTTTGTTTAATTTACTAGTCTAAAACCAATATAAATGGTTAATATATTTTCTAAAAAATATTATTAGAGTTGATACGCCGTTTTATTTCAAGTAATTGTTTTCAATATATATAAAATGTGTAAGTGGACCTGTATTATTTGTTGTAACCTTCTACTTACATAAATTCAACTTATACACGAATTAATAACGACCTCCACTAGTTTATAACACAATCGCTATGTAGCGTGTTTTTTATTTACACCCGTACTTCTATAAACTATTAATGCTCCATTTTAATAGGGTGATCAACTATCTGAAAAAGGTTTACTGTTAAAGTATACGATGAAGATCGTTTGAAGCAAACCCTGTATTATTCTTATATACTAGTATAATTAACATGAAGGTTTATAAATCTACATCCAGACAAGGAATCAGTTTTAAACACAAAGAATTTAAACTTTTATAAAAAATGTACACCTGAGTTTAAGTTGACGTATATTGGTTTATGAATATTTTTATTATTCTAAGAAAAAATGTTATTAAAAAATGTTTTCTATTAATTAACCTTTGTAGACTATATGTTTTATCTATATACGAAATTTTATTTTACAACAGCATACTCATTCTACCTTGAGAAAATTGTTAACCTAGAGAAACAAGTAGGTTTGAAACTCAAACAACCCTCTGTTACCACTCTCGTCAATGTGGTAGAGGTCCAATGCTGGTCTGGTTTGTCTGCAGGGTCCGTGTTTACGATAATCGCACTCGGTCGAGGTGCGTGTCTGAGTTGATTAGAAGCACATACAAGTCGAAAACACATTCTTATTGTGGCTGGGGTCGATTTCAAGCATCTCAACACTTCTGCCGCATACATCTTTGTGGATTTTTATCAGATGGGATTAATAGCAATGTCAACTAAACGTTTTAAAAATTCTAATTTGAAAATAAGAGTGACGTAATCTAATTTTATTTGAAATTTCATGGAAGTATCATCATCATCGAGATTTTGAGATACTACCATCTCATCGTCTTCACCTTGAGAGATTATATTGTAACCTATAAACAAGCTAATAACCCTAATAGTTTATCAGACATTATTACATGGACATGAGGTTAGTCCTAAATTAAATGGTTTCAACGCTGCTCTGGGAATGCTGTACACACTTAAAACCTTTAAGTCTGCTCGCCGAAGTTGTACCGTATTCACTTTCTTCAATTTTATTTGCACTCTGTTTCGAAGCTGTAATACGTTTTCTAATACATAAACAGAATCTTCAATACTGTGATACGTGTAGCAGCAAAACACATGAGCTAGTTAGTTTCACCTCTATATTACTTTACATGCAAGCCTGATCTTATCATAAATAAATACATCTGTCAAAAAAAAGTTGATTAAACATAACTCCACGGCCAGGTATAGCAAGCAACGCCAATTATAGCTCTTAGTCAACACAATAGGGCCTACAACTACATACAATCGACTAGCACTACTTTAGCACGAGGATCAAACGAAAACACGCACGCACGCACGCACGCAGGCTCGCACGTACGCTCGCACGTCACGCACGTGCGAACGCTCCGTACGCACGCACGTGCGAACGCTCGTACGTACGCACGCACGCTCGCACGTACGCACGAACGTACGCACGCTCGCACGTACGCAAGCTCACACGTACGCGCGTTCGCACGCCCGTACGTACGTTCGCACGCACGCACGTATGCGCACACACACACACACACACACACACGAGAGAGCGAAAACACGCTAAAGCGAAAAACTTGTAAACTTGCAAACATGAATCAAGACGGTGGAGCACCGCTAGGAAAAAAAACAGGTTTATTAACAAAACCGAAGGAAAGCTTACCGTTTTGAAAATATATTATTATTATTATTATTATAAACAACAATACCGCCGCGGCTTAGGAGAAAATACCTCGACCATAAAAAGAGGCGTTTAGATTTATAAAACATATCCCAGGGGCTATGTTAGAGTGTTCAGGTCAATACTTCAGACATCCCCGAAGATGTCCGATTCTACCCGAACGTTGACGAGCACGCTCGCGCACAAGACCAAAGGCTAGCTGCGTTCTGGCTTCTTAGGAGAAAATACCTCGACCATAAAAGAGACATTTAGATTTATAAACATGCCCCCAGGGGCTACGTTAGAGTGTGGTTAGATCAATACTTCAGACATCCCGAAGATGTCCGATTCTACCCTAACATTGACGAGTACGCTTGCGCACAAGACTCAAGGCTAGCTGCGTTCTCGTTTCTCGTGTGTTTCGCTCTTTAAAGTGTAACTGTCATCGAGTGAGCATTACTATAATGTATTCTCCTGTTTATGAGCCAACATCAGCGGACATTAGAGATTTTACTGACTTGTTAATAAACTATTACAACATAACCGTTCAAGATAATGATGAAAGCGATGACGTGGTTGAGCTGGGTGTATCTCACATCCAAGATGATGATTCACAGAAGAGAAAGAAGAGCGATGAGATAGGGGTGAAGGGCAAATCTCAAAATCATGATGATGATGATGAGGACGACTCACGGATCAAGAAGAAGAAGAAAACCGATAAAGCATGTTATTAAATAATAATGATGTATTGTTGTTTATAATAATAATAATAATAATAATATATTTTCAAAACGTTAAGCTTTCCTTCGGTTTTGTTAATAAACCTGTTTTTTTCTAGCGGTGCTCCACCGTCTTGATTCATGTTTGCAAGTTTACAAGTTTTTCGCTTTAGCGTGTTTTCGCTCTCTCGTGTGTGTGTGTGTGTGTGTGTGTGTGTGTGTGTGTGTGTGTGTGTGTGTGCGCATACGTGCGTGCGTGCGAACGTACGTACGGGCGTGCGAACGCGCGTACGTGTGAGCTTGCGTACGTGCGAGCGTGCGTACGTTCGTGCGTACGTGCGGGCGTGCGTGCGTACGTACGAGCGTTCGCACGTGCGTGCGTACGTGCGAGCGTTCGCACGTGCGTGCGTACGTGCGAGCGTACGTGCGAGCCTGCGTGCGTGCGTGCGTGCGTGTTTTTTCGTTTGATCCTCGTGCTAAAGTAGTGCTAGTCGACTGTATGTAGTTGTAGGCCCTATTGTGTTGACTAAGAGCTATAATTGGAAGCGTTGCTTGCTATACCTGGCCGTGGAGTTATGTTTAATCAGCTTTTTTTGACAGATGTATTTATTTATGATAAGATCAGGCTTGCATGTAAAGTAATATAGAGGTGAAACTAACTAGCTCATGTGTTTTGCTGCTACACGTATCACAGTATTGAAGATTCTGTTTATGTATTAGGAAAACGTATTACAGCTTCGAAACAGAGTGCAAATAAAATTGAAGAAAGTGAATACGGTACAACTTCGGCGAGCAGACTTAAAGGTTTTAATGTGTACAGCATTCCCAGAGCAGCGTTGAAACCATTTAATTTAGGACTAACCTCATGTCCATGTAATAATGTCTGATAAACTATTAGGGTTATTAGCTTGCTTTTATAGGTTACAATATAATCGTTCAAGGTGAAGACGATGAGATGGTAGTATCTCAAAATCTCGACGATGATGATACTCTCCATGAAATTTCAAATAAAATTAGATTACGTCACTCTTATTTTCAAATTAGAAATTTTTTAAAACGTTTAGTTGACATTGCTATTAATCCCATCTGATAAAAAATCCACAAAGATGTATGCGGCAGAAGTGTTGAGATGCTTGAAATCGACCCCCAGCCACAATAAGAATGTGTTTTCGACTTGTTGTCTTCTAATCAACTACCAGACACGCACCTCGACCGAGTGCGATTATCGTAAACACGGACCCTGCAGACAAACCAGACCAGCATTGGACCTCTACCTACATTGACGAGAGTGGTAACAGAGGGTTGTTTGAGTTTCAAACCTACTTGTTTCTCTAGGTTAACAATTTTCTCAAGGTAGAATGAGTATGCTGTTGTGAAATAAAATTTCGTATATAGATAAAACATATAGTCTACAAAGGTTAATTAATAGAAAACATTTTTTAATAACATTTTTTCTTAGAATAATAAAATATTCATAAACCAATATACGTCAACTTAAACTCAGGTGTACATTTTTATAAAGTTTAAATTCTTTGTGTTTAAAACTGATTCCTTGTCTGGATGTAGATTTATAAACCTTCATGTTAATTATACTAGTACTTTTGAAATATCATTCGTATATAAGAATAATACAGGGTTTGCTTCAAACGATCTTCATCGTATACTTTAACAGTCAACCTTTTCAGATAGTTGATCACCCTATTAAAATGGAGCATTAATAGTTTATAGAAGTACGGTGTAAATAAAAACACGCTACATAGCGATTGTGTTATAAACTAGTGGAGGTCGTTATTAATTCGTGTATAAGTTGAATTTATGTAAGTAGAAGGTTACAACAAATAATACAGGTCCACTTACACATTTTATATATATTGAAAACAATTACTTGAAATAAAACGGCGTATCAACTCTAATAATATTTTTTAGAAAATATATTAACCATTTATATTGGTTTTAGACTAGTAAATTAAACAAAAGTTATATAATTACACGGTAATTAGTTAAAACTAAACGTGAACAGTGATTTCTTACTACATATTTTAAACATTCCAAATTTTAATATGGTTTTTATAAAACAATTTGTGTGTCCGTATATGAATATTTTCAAAACAGTTTTATTTTAAGAGAAAGGTAAATGCATGTTGCTGTAAGTCAATAAAGACAATGAGATTATTTGTATATTTTACACTCTAATTATAGGTGGTTTTACACAACTAGAAAGTTGTTCTTTAGTTTGACATGCAGCACAAAACAGTAACTATCACGCGTTAATCAGTGCCTTAAAAACGCTACAGAGCTGGTAAGTGTGGTGTTAACCCTTTTATTTATTTACAGATTTTAATTACAGTTATAAAACACAAGCATTAAGTTTCTTTAAAAATATTAAGGCGTACAACATTCTTAGCGGACGGATGGATATTATTTCAATGCAGGTAAACTATGTTTTTAATATGCGTTTTAGAAAACACAAACTGTTAATGTATTTAATTAACTTAATAAAAATGTTTTGTTTCATTATGGAGTGTCTGTAATTTTTTTTTATAGTTCACTGAGGATTTTTTTTTTTAAATTATGACTATAAAAATAAGTGTTCTATAATTAAATTTTACTGTCATTCAAATTCCCCCAAGCATGATTAATCCTAATACAACAGCTATTTTACATCATTATTAGAAACGCTTTCTCCAATAGCATTTAACCCCTTTTTAAAGCAATAGACTAAATAATAATCTTTATACAATTTCTAACATTGTATGCGTGTGCAACCTCCAGGGTTACAACCAAAAGGACCTTAATACTATCAGAAATAACCCTAAGACTTATCCTCAGCTCTACATACAGCACCACCCCTAAATACAGTTCTAAACCCTAGCTCCACCACCAAGGCTTGACTCCAACCCTAGCTCTACCACCAAGACCAAACTCTAAGACTTATCCTTAGACCAGCCCTAAGTTCCATCCCTAGCTCTACATACAGCCCCTGCCCTAAGTACAGTTCTAAGCCATGACCAGCCCCCACCCCTGTCCTCGCGTTAGCAAAAGTCCTAGGTGTCAAAAGGTCCTTAATACAACCATAAGGTTTAACCCCAAAAGAAATCATAAAAATAAGGGTAATACGGTCCTTCATGTAAGCGAGTAAAAATAATTAGGGTTGAAAACACGGTCTCACACGTGGATGTGCAAAAATAGGGGTGAAAATACATGTCCTATACGTAAGCGAGTAAAAATAATTAGGGTTGAAAACACAGTGTCGCACGTGGATGTGTAAAAATAAGGGTGGAAAATCCTGTCTCACTCGTACACGTATAAAAAATAATTAGGGATAAAAAAGGGTTGAAAATACAGTCTCACACGTGGATGTGCAAAAATAGGGATGAAAAAAACACGTCCTACACGTAAGCGAGTAAAAATAAGGGTGGAAAATCCGGTCTCACACGTGGATGTGCAAAATAGGGGTGAAAACACGTCCTACACGTAAGCGTGTAAAAATAAGGGTGGAAAAACCGGCCCCCCACGTGGGCGGGTTTGTGACGTCAAAATCCAAGATGGCGGCGCAAGTGCCGGTGTTCTACTCACATCATCTGTTACCGATATTAGTTCACGAAGTATATGTGGAAAGAGATGTGTAAAGGTATATCCAGATCCCCATTTGATGCAGTGATGATTATTGATTAACCAGATGGCTTGTTGAAATTCTACATCTAAGACGTGCCAAGGAAATGGTGGTTTGAACACAAAATGGGCAGCTTGATTTCCATTGTATATTGCTAGCTCTTTGGGTGTAAATACATGTTTTGCCGTTTTGAATCCCTGTACATCAACTATTACAATCATCGTCTCTGTAGCGTGACCCGTAACTACTTATGAGTGCTCGCAAAACATATGCAAAATTTTCAGAACACAATTTCAGAATTTTAAATGCACAAGAACGCATCTGTAGTTTAATTAAACCGCATAATTCGACGCATAAGTTTCCCTTTTATGCTAGTGTCAGACATCTATTTATAACTTTAACTAATATCTAATTGCTCTGCACAGCACTTTAGGTTTACCCTAAAATTATTCATGCACTCTCCTTATATAGATGCATCAGTTGCATTCGGGGCTAAAATATGGATAAGATCGGGTAGGATTGGGACCTTGAAAATTATTTCTCTGAATTGTAATATGGCGTGACCTTGACAAATGGTGGAGGTAGCTGGTGATACCTACGTGTCTTGAAAAAGAACACCATATTCACAACACTTTATTTTTTAATCATCATATTATTACTACAACGGGTATGAAGTATCCGACAGTAAACGTCGTTCCAGGAGTGATTTTATTGCTGCTTGCATGACTTTTCCACAACTTCACTACAACTAAACACTAATTTCGAAATAAGCATGTTTACATATGGTTGGATGCACTAAATGTTATGTTTATCGTTTTTCCGACTGCACCCAGACTACTCATGAATACATCCTTTGTGTTTAGCATCGTTTTAAATTCCTCAATTCGATTTTCTTCTTCTTTGAAATACTCGTACAAGCGCTGAGGTAAAACACATTTAAACTCCTCTGTTTCTAACCCTATACATTCACCATACTACGTATTGATTACTGTGACATTAATAACTTTATATTTTTTCAATATCTCTAGGTCACATGCATTTTTATAGAGTTTGCAATAGGTGCTTTGGTTTAACCCTGTGTTTTGGGAAAGGGACCCCCTGTTTTAGGAAACGTCTACCTGTTTTGTGGAACGGAACCACTTGAGGGCACTGGGGAAGCGTTACCATAGTAAACTTCTAAGCATTGCTTGATCACCTTGAAGCATGCATAGACAACACCTCAGGGCTTGCGTAGGTTTGTAATAAGTCTCGAACAATGTCTCAAAGTAAAGGGATCCTGATATGAAGACTTTAAGGGAAGCTGAATGTATGGCTAGTATACAATATAATGAAGCGATGACCTATTAAGAAAGATGATGATGTGTTGTGGACCACATTAAACGAAAATCAGTGAAATGAAATTGAATGTGAAAAACAAATAATAAATAAAATAGACATGCTCCAGCAAAGGTATTACAAAAGTGACTGTCACTTCCCATAACATGTATATTTACTTAAATCTATTTTTTATCTGTATATATAGATAAATATTGTGGTTAATAAATTATAAGTTTTCTAAAAAATATTTTACTTGTTAGATGATCTAATCAGTCTGAACAATGCATCGTCTTTGTTCTTGATTTCCTAGAATTTCAGAAGCTATGACTCAGCCATAACAATGAATCGTATTTGTTATCAGAGGTGTGACCTCGCAAATTATAAGCATAGACCTTGAAGCGTCGTCTTGAACAATGGATTGCCTTTGTTCTCGAAAGTTGATTTCTCAGAATTGAAGTGTATTTAGATGACAATCTATTTTTATAACTCGACTAGAACAATGAATCGGTTTTGTTCTCTCGTGTGACCTTGAAATCGGGGGAAACGGTTGCGAAACAGCTATCTGTTCTGAGAAACGGACCCCCTGTTTTAGGAAACGGCTACCTGTTTTTAGGAAACGGCTGCCTGTTTTAGGAAACGGCTACCTGTTTTGGGGGACGTCTATCTGTATTTGGGGAACCACTTGAGAGCACTGCGGGGCGTGACCATAGTAAACATTGTTTGATGACCTTGAAACATGCATAGACCTCAGGGCTTGAGACCGAGGGCAATGTGATGACTTTGAGGAGTAGATGCAGGTAACCTACAATTGACGTGGACAATCAATGACCAGAAATCTAGTAACTTTTCTAGTGACTTTTCTAGTTACTGGCCTTGAAGGACTCGTGCAAGCATGACCTTGAGGATAAGCACTTGAAGCGGGGACCTTGAAGTGACTTAGCAGGGTTACCAACCCACAACGTGGCCTTGAAGAGACCTAGCAGGGTTACAAACCTTTCCTACCACGTGGTCTGAGGTGACCTTGAAGAGATTTAGCAGGGTTACCAACCCACCACATGGCCGTCAAGAGACTTAGCAGGGTTACCAACCTACAATGTGGTTTTGAAGAAGTAGGGTTACCAACCTTTGCTACAGCATGGCTTTGAAGCGATGACCTTAAAGAGACTTAGCAGGGTTACCAACCTACCACGTGACCTGAGGTGACCTTGAAAAGACTTATCAGGGTTACAAACCTTTCCTACCACGTGGTCTGAGGTACCCTTAAAGATGATGACCTTGAAGAAGCAGGGTTACCAACCCACCACGTGGCCTTGACGAAGCAGGGTTACCAACCTGCCACGTGGCCTTGAAAAGACTTAGCAGGGTTACCAACCCACCACGTGGCCTTGATGGAGCAGGATTACAACCTGCCACGTGGCCTTGAAAAGACTTAGCAGGGTTACCAACCTACCACGTGGCCTTGAAGAGAATTAGCAGGGTTACTAACCTGAAGAGACTTAGCAGGGTTACAAACCCACCACGTGGTCTGAGGTGACCTTGAGCAAAAACACTCGTAGAAAAAGTATAGTAGAAAAGTGGATTAGGATCGGTATAGTATATCTATTTACTTGCATACGCGCGTGTGATTTCGTGTGTGCGTGCGTAATCGCGCGTGTGTATCTATGTGTCGGTGTGTGTGCATGTGCGTGTCCGTGTACATGCGAGAGCATTTGTGTGAGAGCGTGCGTGTGCGTGTGCATGTTCGTGTTCCTGTGCGTGTGCGTGTACGTGTGCGTGTGCGCGTGTGTATCCGTTTGTTCCTGTGATTATGTGCATGTGTGCGCCCGCGTGTGTGACTGTGTGTGTGTGTGTGTGTGTGTGTGTGTGTGGGGGTGTGTATCTGTCTGCGTGTGAGTGCGTGTGAGGGTGTGTACATATGTGCGTGTGTGTGCGGGTGTGTGCCTGTCTGTGTGTGTGTGTGTGTGTGTGTGTGTGTGTGTGTGTGTGTGTGTGTGTCGTGTGCGCCAGTGTGCGTGTACTCGTGTGTGCGACTCTACGTGTGTTTGTGCGTGTGTGTTATTGCGCAAGCTGATACGTACATGCATACCTGCCTGCGTTAGCGAGTGTGTGATTGAGAAAAGTATGTGTGTGTGCGTGTGTGCATGTGTGCGTGTGTGTGTGTGTGCGTGTGAACGTGTGCGTCTGTGCGTGCGGGCGTGCGAGCGTGTGTGTGAGTCCGTGTGTATGCGTGCACGAGTACTCGTGTGCATGTGTGTGCGTCTGTGCGCGTGTAAACGTGTGCATATGAGCACGTATCAGAGTGAGAGCGCTTGAGTGCCCATGTGCGTGTGTCTGTGTGTGTGTGTGTGTGTGTGTGTGTGTGTGTGTGTGTGTGTGTGTGTGTGTGTGTGTGTGTGTGTGTGTGTGTGTGTGTGTGTGTGTGCTGTGTGTGTGTGTGTGTGTGTGTGTGTGTGTGTGTGTTTTGCGAGAGTGTGTGTGTGTGTGTGTATGTGGGTGAGTGGATGGGTGGGTGCGGCGTGCTTGCTTTCGTTCGTGCCTGTGTAATTGTTTAGGTATGTAGATGTGTAATTGTGTAGGTCTGTAGGTACTAGATGTGTAAGTGTGTAGGTATGTATGTATGTAGGTGAGTAGGTTTGTAAGTGCGTGCATCTGCGCGTGTAAGGGTTTGCACGTGTGTGTATATGTACGTGTCTGAGTGTGTGTTTGTGTGTTTGTGTGTGTGTGTGTGTGAGTTGCTACGTGTGCGCATGTGCGTCCATAGGTATGTGCGTGTGTGCTTGTGTACATTTACGCGTGTGTGCATATGTACGTGTCTGAGTGTGTTTGTGTGTATGTGTGTGTGTGCGTGTGTGTGTGTGTGTGTGTGTGTGTGTGTGTGTGTGTGTGTGTGTGTGTGTGTGTGTGTGTGTGTGTGTGTGTGTGTGTGTGTGTGTGTGTGTGTGTGTGTGTGTGTGTGTGTGTGTGTGTGTGTGTGAAGAGAGAGAGAGAGAGAGAGAGAGAGAGTTGTTGCGTGATCGTCCGTGAGTGTGTGTGTGTGTGTGTGTGTGTGTGTGTGTGTGTGTGTGTGTGTGTGTGTGTGAGAGAGAGTTGATGCGTGAGCGTCCGAGAGAGTATAAGTATGTGCGTTTGTGCTTGTGTACATGTATTCGTGTGTACATGTTTGTTCGTGTATGTGCTTGCGAGCGTGCGTGCATCTAGGCGTGTGAACGTTTGTGCGCGTGTGCGTGTATGCGCATTTGCAAGTGTGCTTATGTGCAAGAGTGCGTGTGTGCGTGTGCGCGTATTTGTAGGTGACGTGTGTGCGTTTATGCTTGTGTACGCGTTTACGTATGTGCGTGAGCGTATATGTAGGAGTGCGCGTGTGTGATTGTGTGTATGTGCGTGTGTGAGTGAATATATGGTGCTGGCGTGCTTCCTTATTTGCGGTTAGGTGTGTAGGTGTTTAGATGTGTAGGTGTGTAGGTGTGTAGGTGTGTAGGTGTGTAGGTGAGTACGTGTGTATGTGTGTATGTGTGTAGGTGTGTATGTGTAAGTGTGTAGGTGTAGGTGAGTAGATGTAGGTCTGTAAGTGTGTACGTGTGTAGGTTTGTAGGTGTGTAGGTGTGTAGGTGTGTAGGTGTGTAGGTGTGTAGGTGTGTAGGTGTGTAGGTGTGTAGGTGTGTAGGTGTGTAGTGTGTGTAGGTGTGTAGGTGTGTAGGTGTGTAGGTGTGTAGGTGTGTAGGTGTGTAGGTGTAGTAGGTGTGTAGGTGTGTAGGTGCGTAGATGTGTAGGTATGTAGGTCTTTAGGTGTGTAGGTTTGTAGGTGTGTAATTGTGTAGGTGTGTAGGTGTGCACGTGTGTAGGTGTGTAGGTGTTAGGTGTGTAGGTGTGTAGGTGTGTAGGTGTGTAGGGGTTAGGTGTGTAGGTGTGTATGTGTGCAGGTGTGTAGGTGTGTGTGTGCAGGTTTGTAGGTATGTAGGTGTGTAGGTGTGTAGGTGTGCATGTGTGTAGGTGTGTCGCTGTGTAGGTGTTCAAGTGAGTAGGTGTGTGGGGAAGTAGGCCGGTGCGTGAGTGTGTGTGTGCGTGTGTGTATGCGTATGCACGTTTGCAGGTGTGCATCTGTGTGCGTATGTGCGTGTGTACTCGTGTTTGCCTCTGTACGTGTGAACCTGTGTGCATGTCTGCGTGTGTTCGTGTGGGTTGTTTGTTGCGCGCACGCGTACCTGCGTACATATGTGTTTGCGTTTGTGCGGGTGTGCATGTGTAAATGTGTTAACTTGTGAGTTTGTTAATGTGCGCGTGTGAGTCTTTGTCTGTGCGTGTGAGCGTATGTGTGCGTGAGCGCGTGTGTGTGTGTATGTTTGTGTGTGCGTGTATGTGTGTACGAGTTTATGGAACTGTGCGTGTGCGTCAGCTCACGTGTACTCGTGTGAATGTGTGTATGCGTCTGTGCGTGTGTGCGTGCGTGCGTGTGTATGTGGGTGTGTAGTTGTGTGGGTGTGTAGTTGTGTTGGTGTGTTGGTGTCGGTGTATAGATGTGGATTGTGCACGTGTGTTGGTGTAGAGGTGTGTAAGTGTGTAGGTTTGCAAGTGTGTGGAGGAGTAGGTGTGTGCGTGTGAGCGTGTGTGCGTATATGCGTACGTGCGTGTCTGCGTGTGTAATGTTGTGCACGCGCGTACGTTCATGCATACGTGTGTGCCTTTGTGGGTGCGTGCATGTGTAAGTCTGTTTACGTGTGTGAGTGTGTGCGTGTAAGCGTGTGAGGTTGGGTTTGTGCGTGTGAGCACGTGGCTCGTGTATACGGGTGTTGGTGTGTGCGATTGTGCGTGTGTGCGCTTGTACGTGTGCATGGACGGGTGTGTGCCTGTACACGTGTACTCGTGAGCGTGTGTGCGTGTAGGTGCGTTACAGCACAAAAATATTGGGGGTCAGGTTGTTATATTAAAATGGTAATGTGCACCACGGTCTAGCTCAGTGAGGCACAAACTTATGAAAGGTGATTGAAAACTCATTGATTTTCAGGTGTGAGGAATGTAGATATGTATCCATAGTGATAACCAGTATTAACATTTTGTCTGTTGGACACCACTATATGTTTAATAATTAAAATACAACAAAAATTGAGAAAGTTGTACCATATTAACATAGGTAATCCAAATAATTCACAACGGTGGTTATATGTATATTTAAGTAAAACGAAATGTCTGAATAATTTCGGCATAAAATAACTCAAACGATATTTCTCGTGACGATTTACGATTTTAAATAATTACTAAATCAATACAGCTGTATATGTTTAGCATCTACTTTTACTTAAAATTCAAAGTGTCATATGTCAACACCGTATTCAAACATAAAACGTACTGACCTATGTCAACACATATTACCGTGTGATAG